>JADBHU010000077.1:0-25621 GCA_017140155.1 Fusarium devonianum | reverse complement strand
TGGTCTTGGTCGCCTGGCCCCTTTCGTTCTTGTTCGCAAATCGCCCGTGTTGGCGGTGGGTCTCTCAGGAGCCGTCCACCCCCCCCTCCATCCCCTCGTCCCCCAACAGCGTCTCCACAGGTACCCTAACCAAATCCCTCTCGGAGGTCGCACCTCAATCCAGGCTTCTGGTGCCTCCCACGATATCCAAGAGTACAGTAAGAGCGGACCACCGTTGAGCCCATCGCGATTGATCAATGACGGGCACTTATCCCCATTTTGCTGCCTCCACATACGCTCACGGTTGTCTGGGCCGACCAAGCACCCTTCAATGCGTTGGCCTTTCTGCAACACCCACACTGAGCTTCTACAGTATGTATCGACTTGTAATAGGCTCCGCAGATTGGCTGTTTAAATACAGGCATCATCCTGTCTACTCCTTGTTGGATGGTGCGTAGTGAACCTTGACAGAACGACCATGACAGTACTGTACTTCTTGACGGGTATTGGCAAGGTTCTCCATCTCTAATATTACTTACAGAAACCATGGTGCGAGATCTGATAGAGACCAGGGTCGGATTGCACATCCCTACTATTTCCGCTACCCAGCCAGTCGCCGTAAAGGGTGAAACGTCTCCGCCGCTTTATGACTTCTCAACGGCCTCGATGATGCAGCATCCCCCCGGCAGAAAAGACACGAGCTACCACAGTTTTGCCAAACTGTCCTACTTCCTGCAGCTGGCTGTGGTTCAATGAATTTGTTCGTTGGTGTTTCGCAGCGCCGTTTAACATGAGATGTGCACATCCAGCCCGGCCTCGTCCTTATCGGACGGCGAGTATCTCGGTAGTTGTGCAAGGGCAATGCAGCACATGGTTTGTCCATCTTTGTTGTCCATCTCATCTCAATAACGAAATGCTTGCGGTACCCCAGTACAAGAGGCCTCCATTAGCGCTCTATGAAGAGGCCAAGGGTTTGCTTGCTGAATGACCAAATCTGGTAAGTTAGCAATTGAGGCAATGCCAATTGCCGCTGTCGGGCTGGGTCCCAGTTGACCGTTCCGGCTCAATGAACAAATATTCGGTCCTCTACCCTTTGGAGAAAGATCTTTGGCGGTGACAAAGATTTCCAACGGCAACTCCGCCACAGAGCCTGCCACAACTTGTGGATAATAGGCATATGCAATGGATGAACAGGTTCACGGTCTACGATCTAATAAAGCGACCACAGCCGAGATTTGCAGCATGGCTCCCAATATCAGCATTCCAACCAACACCAGCCGATCGGATCACGAGACGATGACGTGGCTGTACGTCCATGAGCAAGCGACCACACCCCCCAGCATCGATACCTGATTCCTGGGACTACTGGATCCCTACACCACATGCAACCAGGTCCTGGCCTCGAAACACGCCTGAGGCGCGCGCAACTCATATGCAGATGCATCTGCCTCCGATGCTGACGAATCCCACCGCTGCGCGCCAAGACTCCATTTTACCAGTCGACAAGGGAGGGTTGCGTCCGAGGCGATCGGTGAGGACCCGCGAAGCCCTCTGGGCACCAGATTCTGGCTCGGTGAAGGTCCACAGGCCGTCATTAACATGAGCAGTCAGTTATCCCAAATACTCATGCGAGCTGTCGCCAATGCCACAGAGGCAGTCTTCTGTAACCCTCGGCTTCAACGACACAGACGCAAACACGACTGCACACTGCACACACTCTCACCTGGAAGCTTGTCGGAGTCTGGACAATGTTGCAACCCTCCAAACTATAGAACCTGGGATTCCATTGAACAACTCAGGAGGGTGTGGCTTCTGAAGGCCTGGGACGAAATGGCGGGAACCCTGGGATCTGGCTGCTGCGGGGCGGCTTCGACAGGACGATCGTCTGATCCCAGGGCGCCGTGCGCTAGCGAGATCCTGCCCGTCCCGCGGCCACACCGCACCGCTTCGAGCATTCTCCAAACACGCACACGCCCCTTCCCACATCACTCATCCAAGCAGGATACGCATGGGTACTTTATTCGAAGCGCGCTGCTGTAGCCGACACGTACTCCGTCGAAAAAAGGAACAGGGGATGCCCGGACTTCATACAATGTATGTATGGCCCCCCAACCAGTAGCAGTTGTCTGGAGTCTAGGAAGTCATCACCTCGATCCGTCAACGTGCGATCATGGGCCTGCGGAAGAATTGAAGTGTAGTATGTATGAGCCAGCGATGCCAGCGATGCGACTGGATGCAGCCAGATCCCGCCAACTGTATCGAGCTGCCTGTCTTGTTAGTCAGGTTTTGCCTCATTGCACGCCCCTATGATTCTGCGATCAGCCGCAGCTTTTCCAACAGCCTGAGATGGTTTTGCACCCGTTCTGATGGTAGTGAGCGCCATTGTCCGCCAAACCTGACCACCCAAGTTATTGCACACAGGCGCCTTACCGTGATGGCTTCGGCCACTGAACACGTTTGTCGAGGATGACCATCACAAGACGCCGCTTATTGCGATGGCCGCTTAGAGGCAACCCCGGTTCTCGTCTTCACTACCTCACCGGTTTGATTGGAAGACTGTCGGTCAAGGATGCGAGATGCAAGCGCAAGCCACACCACGCCGTTCGTCGATTCAGCAATTAGATCCATCACCCGCGTCTTGGCAGTCTCAAGTGGTCTGATCTTGCGGAAACCATTGTCGGGCAACTGCACGGCCGTATCCAGCTCCTCACATGCCCGAGCGAGTCATTTATTGGTGAAGCCAGCATGGGTCTTCCTTTACCGTCCTTCAGCCGCAGCGACGGTGGTAATTGAGCATGTCTGTAAGTATATGCCCACAACTAACCTGGTGCGCTTGTGCAGTCCCGATGGAGCTGGGTTAGTGAGGTATGTTCTGACAAGAAGAACCCACTCCTCTGGGGAAGGATAAGGATCAGACAAGGTGCGGCAAGCAACAGCCACGCTCCGGCTTCAACAAAATAACAATTCAACGAGGTCCTCATTGGCGCCTTGGGTTCTCAGTGCGTCCTACGAGCGGAAAGCGACACTGGCTGCGCGGAATAGCTGAAAGTTTTTTAGGAGGGGGGCTGCTGTCTACTTCAAAGAAGCGCCGAGTGCCCCAGCGGGCCCTCGAGCGTTCGTCCAGCGCAGGCCAGTTAAGTGAAGCTAAGCCATTACCGCCTCGTCAACCAACCTGATGGAGAACCGTGTTCGCGGGTCTTGCGGCGCAAGACGAGAAATTTCGCATTCAAATCCCCAATCCCGAACCGTCGTCTCAGCCTTATCAACCCTGGCTCCGGAGTACAAGTCGAACCCGATAAGCTAAAGGGTAGTTGACGATTGTGTGCCTGCATGTCAGCTCGGTTAGCTGAAGCTTGCTTGCTTCTTTCTGCGGCGCTCCCTGAAGGCAGTTTGCGGCCAATCGCGTTCTCCAAGCTGGCGTGATCCATCATACGATGTCCTGACCATTTTGAGCGCCGGCTCTTCTTTGTCTAGCCGCGTGTGTCCAGTCATCGAGATGCCGAACGGGTCACGACCGATCTCTGCCGCGCACGAACTGGGGTTGCTTGGTATGCAGACAAACACTACGAAGCTGATGAAGGCAATACGTTGGATGACTGGACATTGGCCTAATGACAATACGGGGATGAGGTTGCGCCGCAGACTCACTAATCAGGCTACAGTGGCTAAAGCGATGCTTGAGGATGTTCGTCTCAGGACAGTGCTGCGGCGTCGACTTTCAATCCCCCCGTACGCTCATCGCATCTCATCTCATCGTATCGTATCGTATCTCGCGAGCATCGTGGTGGGGGTAGCACCCCAGCGGTCGGCGCCCCGCTAGGCCGGCCCCTGATCTAACGCCCGTGTCGTCGTTCAACTCCATCACGGTCATTTCACTCAACTGTCCTTGCGTCGAGACGGCCTTGCTTCAGGGAACGCTATGTCTCGACACATTGACGCTACGTGGCCTAGATCGTGCGTGTGGTCCAGCAGAACCAGGTCTCATGATGAGATGGGAAATAGGGGAATCTCGCAAGTACACACATAACATGTATGCATAACCTTGTCACGCACATTATTATTAGTAGTCTAACAAGCATTACAACTGACATGGCTTATACTCTTCGTTGTTAACGGCCTCACGAAGCCCACTCACAGCTACGATTCGAGTTAGACAAGACACCGGCCCCACGCGTGGAGATTCCCGTCGAAAGCTTCCAGAAGACCATGAGGGCGGACTTGGTCCCCCTGCCCTCATTGCCATTGCTTGCGATTGACGATGAAGTGCGGTGTTTCTGCGGGCGCTGGTCTCCGGCGTCCAGAAGGCCTATCCCTAGGTCTATGGCCAGGTTTTTATTCTATTTTCGATTCAGTCGACTCATAAGCATCCTTCCTATGGCGGGCCTTTCTTTTTCACGTACGTTTCGCCTTCAAATCGTCCCACAGCCGCTGTTTTAGCGTGTGGAGTTGGGCGTGGTGATGCAGGAAGTTGCTTTTCCTCCGCCATCGCCATTCCTTCGGCAAACGCCCCCTTTCTTTCTTTTTCCTCTCTTTGCTTCTCTCTTTTGCAGTTTACCATGATCTGATTTCGGTAAGCCACCCGGAAAAGCTACCAGCCTCTGCATTTCGACTCCGCGCCTGGGCGTCATCGGTGGGGAAGATGGACACAGACTGTCTCGATGGCGTTAACTGATTTGGTTATTCGCTCAAGCAGGTTCGGCAAACAAGCAGACCGACAGGGACAGGGAGGCAGATGAAACCTGGGCTTTTGAGACTTGCATGAGGATCCTTTGTTGAGATAGAGGAACGCATTCAGGGTCTACCTATTCTGCAGGCCAAAGGTCTTGTTGCTGCTGTTGGGCGCAGGTTTGCTCGTGATGGGTGGATCGCAGCAAAGCAAACAATCTCTATGGCTGGCCGTTGGCCGTGAAAGTGGCATCATGTCGATGAATGGCCCTCTCTGTGCGGAGCATCCGTAGACGACATCTGGCTGAGTTGTGTCTCGTTTTCAAGGGCGTGGACTTCGCATTCCAAGAGGCTCCATCCAGCTTATCACGGCTTGCTTGACAAGAGCCGAAGGCTCCGCTTGTGGCCCGCTCGACGGACGTTGCTGGCCTCTTGGCTGCGGGGTGTTCAACTTCCATTGTTACGACTCACCCAGATTGTTGGTGAATCGGCTTTTCGGACAGGCTTGTGAGTAGAGGATCGGCACTGACTACTACATTTTAGTTCAGATCAGGTTCCAAAGACCCTGAATCTTGTTCTTGTCAGCTGGTGCCGATCAGCTGGGTCTCGGCTCGGTAATCTATGAGATTAGAGTCTTCGCATAGGCGTAGAGATTTCAGGTTTTATTCTTCTCCCTGCCCTGGGGTAACCGCAGTTCTTTTCCACGTACTCGGAGCTGGAAACTGTTACCCTGTACGAAGAACCTACGTAATTGAGCTGCGCCGGAGGGGCGCTGCTAGCCAAGATCGAGATCGCTTTTTGATGAGACAGCGGCTCTGTGATGGATGCAGGGTCCTCTGCTTCAACAACTTGGACCGCAAAACCAAAGCAAGCCACTCCGATCAAAGGTGCATTCTAGGGAAACCGCTCAAGCCGGGAAAAGCCATGGTCAAGTGCGGACTAATGTACTATGGTGCACCTATCTCCGCGAGAGGGAGCGAAGCTTGACTACACTGGGTGTTAGGACCGAGACATGCGTTGACCGACAGGTCATTCTCGGAGAATTGAGTCTTTGCGAGATTCCATCTCCAGCCCGCATAAAGTGCAAGCCAAAATCTACAGCATATCGACTGGTCCCGCCTTAGCCTACGGGTCATGTTTGAGGTCTGGTCAAGATCGGCTCTGCTACAGCCGTGAGCGTATCCTGGCCATGCCGCAGCAACCGACGTTGGCTTGTCTCTCTCTCTCCCTCTCTCTCTCTCTCTGTGGACCGTCGGTTCGCCCACATGTGGCCCCTCGCTTTCGACTCCTCCCTTGGTGTACGAGCCTGTTACAGGCTGTCTCTGCCAGTTCCTGTTGTCTTGGTGCTCTCCGCCTTTGCATCTGCATCTGTCTTATGGAGCTGCTCCGGAGAAGGAAACAAACAGATCACAATAATGCAGCGCAAGGTGAGGGGCGTGCACAGGCGTACACCCAGGATCAGATCATCGACTTTGCAAGTTTGCCTCGCTCCGCCTCTTTTGTTGAGGGTGTGCGTGGCCGGAGTGAGGGTATCGTGCAAAGGTTTAGATCGTGGCGAGGGCTGACTTATGCATGCCGGCTGCAAGTCGCGAGTTGACGGGCTGACATCTGGGTCTGTCATCTAACGTTAGTCGTTGGTCTCATTCCCCACAAACATGATATGATATGATATGATGATGTTGGCGATATTCGGATGGGCGAATCGATCGCATACACCGACGATAGATACTGCGGCTGAGTTGGGTCGGTTGGGAAGCATGGTTGGTAATCTAATTGACGCTGTTGCATGGTAAATCAGAGGTTGGTTAGTTGGTTGGTTCGATCTGTCGGTCGAAGTGCTGCTGCTGACAACGTACCTGACTTATTCGCATGTGTTGTAGGGTAAGGTATTCTTTATCATGAAGATAGTGGCGCATTGGACGGACTGACAAGCATTGCTGTGAATGCACGTGCTATCTGTACAGAGCTCATGAGCCAAGGCAAGGTGAGGTATATCTGTTCACATGAATCAAAGACTTTTTGTTGAACTGTGGCAGCTTAGCCAGCGACACGGTTTGACTCCCGAGCAGAACTGATGATATCAAATAGCACTCGGCTCTTCGACTACAGGACAACACTCCGTTTGGAAATTCGCAGAGAGTACCTTGGATTTCGGTTCGTTTCATATATATCATTTGATGGGCCAAACAATGTGTTTGGATTGTAGCCAAAAGCAGCATTCATTTGCTCTCAATCAATTCATAGATCATACAAGTATCATTACACCCCCACGCTCTCATTCCATTTCCCCATTTCCCTCTCCTTTATTGCTGACGCTTCTCAACACCCTCGCGGCCAACATTGCTCAAGTCAACCTCCTCGCCCTTGGTAGCCGGTCCACGGAGGCCGCTCTGGGCCGCAGCGTCGGTTCCCACATGGCCCTCGACCTTGCCGGCGCCGACGTTGACGGTGCGGGCATCGGCGGACTGCCAGTCGGAGGCTTTCGGGGGCTGCTCCGGGAGGGGGAGGTTGGCCTGGGCGTCGGCGATCTTCTGCTCGTTGGATTTGGGAGACATGTTGGGGTTTCTGTGGTAGTCTTAATATCCAGTATTAATATCCAGTTGCGACCCAACGGCGGAGGAGGGAGGCGAAGGGTAAAACCTACAGGGTAGCTTGTAGTAGTTGCAAGGGAGAATTCTTCAAGGTTCTGAAGTGCGTGTAGTTGATGTAACTTAGTTGATGAAACCACAACTCAACAACGCTGCAAAAGGCTCCTTTAATATACCATTTTATCCTCTTTATCGACACCCAGCTTCCATAACCAAAATCCTGACTATAGGACATGACATCACAATCCCGCAACATCATCTCTGACGTCAATGACGTCAATGGAGACTCACTCGCACGTAAAGCTCCGGGATATACTCCACCTCCCTCCACCGCTGGCATCATTCACGACGCTTCTGACAGTTTCTACAAGTTGCAAAAATTCAGATTGCAGATCGACCCGCCCCCAGGGCGAGTTTTGGGCCCAGAACAAACGCGAGCAAGTCGAACCAGGGCAAGGGGCGAAGCCAGGGCAGCTTTCAACACACGCGTGTAAAAGATGGGGATTGCCTCCTCATAAACTTTGGACCAGTTGTAGATCAGCACGAGGAAGGCCAGCTACCTACAGCAAGGATCCTGTCAAGGTCTCAAAAGCCAGTCCTGTCGTCCGTCGCCCAAAACGCCTTACACCGCCGTCTTCCCTGCTAACAAAGTGGAAATCCCTGATACTCTCAACGCCCAAAACCCGCTTGACGTTGCGCGTGGTTCCATCTCCACCCGTCATCTCTCGACCAAGGTTAAATCCAAGGTTGTAGAGCTCGCTTCCCTTTACGCTACTCGTCGATCCGTCTCCGCCGACGTAGCCTTCTCACCGGCATCTGGGTTGAGATAGTCGGCGTCTTCGGCGGCTTCGTACTCCCCAATCAAGTCTGCAACAACCTGCCGCGCCTCGTCAAACTCGTCGAGATTCTCTGAAAATGGCGCTGTCTTCTTGTATGCTTCCATGAAAGCGTTGCGCTTGCGCATGCCGTCGTACTGCCTGAGGATCCTCTTGAAGAGCTGCGCATTGTTCATGCTTAGATCAACAATCTATGCCTGGCCTGGGCTGGAACTGTGACTTACCGTTGCGATACTGGTGTGGTTCGCTAGCATCAGGCCGCTCACCCGGTGGTTCATAGGTATATACGGACTACGCTTCGTCAACGCGACCTGGATGCTTGCTGGGCCCCAAGGGATAAAGGTGGCGAGACGGCGCTCTCGAATCCGCAGCAGACTCTTGTGAACATCGGTAGGATCAACCTCGCCCTGGATCACATTGAGGATGGAGATGTAGCAGCTCTTCTTGCCAGGCACTGTCGACACCATGCGGTTCTTGGGCTGGAGCAGCCGCCGCATCACGTCGAGCACCGTTGTCTTGCGCACAGTCTTGGCCTGCTCAACCTGATCGCCCGTGAATGGTGTGTAGGCAGTCATGAGAAAGTGGCATCGAGGTGTTGGGATGAGAGAGGCCAGGATGCTGACGAGGTCGTTGTGCATGTAGCCGGGGTATCGTAGAGTCGTTGTGCTGGCCGACATAACAGTAGCAACCTGTTACAGAGTTAGTCACTTCGCCCCATCCCAAGCAGCGGACAGCTGCCTTGACCTACCAGTTGGTTCGTCTGTTGGAAGGATGGCTCCTGGACATGCAGTCTGTCGGCAGCAATGTGCGATAGCGCGCCGTTGTCGAGAACGACGACCGAGTCGGCGTTTTGCGTCAATCGTCGCATCGAGAGAACGCTGTTATAGGGGTGGACCACGACATCACCAGCGTTGGTCGTGTCTGGGAACACCGAGTATGTCTGTATGATCTTCTTGGGGAAGCGGTCGTTGAGTCTCTCGAGGAGGAATGAGCCAAGACCGGATCCAGTACCACCGGCAATAGAGTGCAGCATCATGAAGCCCTGCCACCAAGAAACGACGTGTCAGCAAGCAAGCCAGCAAGAGACTCCGGTCCTGCTTCTAGGCTCTTGTTCGCATGGGGATGTCCTCACCTCGAGAGAGTCGCTGCCATCGGCCTCCCGATCGATCATTTCCATGATATCCTCATACACCGCTTCGCCGCTCTGGTATCCGTCACCCCAGTTGTTGGCGGCGCCCACGCCATTCTTGCCCACGTAAAAGTTCTCCGGGTTGTAGATGTTTTTGTAGGGTCCCGTCTGGATCCCGTTGATGACCTGCACCGGCAGGTTAGCACAATGCTCGCGTTGGTGGGCTCCCGCTATTTCCTATCGCGTACCCTCGGCTCTAGATCGATCAGGATCGCTCGCGGAATGTATCGTGTGTCGTCGCTCTGGTAGTAAAAGACGTCCTTGCGGTCGCCGCCTTCGGTCGCAAAGTCCTCGAGGTTGCCGTCTTGGCTGATGCCGTGTTCCTGGCAGAGCTGCTGCCAGAACTGGCTTCCGACTACGTGCGCCAGCGGTCAGTAAAGTCCCAAGCTCTCTGTTCAGCGCTCGCACGTCGTGAAAAGCCATGTTGCACCGCTCAGTGAAGGGCAGTCTTTAGTTGGTGGGCGGTATCGGTGGGGAGAGACTGACTGCTGTTGCCGCACTGCCCGGCCTGGATCGTGATGATTTCCCTGTAGTTGTCTCCGTTAGCCGTCGGTTCCGATTTTATTGCTAGCAAAGCTTTTGTACCTGGGCATCTTGAAAAGGGATCGATCAGTTGTCGCAAAGTTTGTTGTTTCGAGGCCGAGTCGTTTCTGCCACAGCCAAAAGTTCTTGGGGAAGGAAGCCGACGCGACGCGTGCCGTACCTGCTCCTGGAAGGATCCCGGTTGGGCTGAGCTTCTGGCCGATCCCCGCCCCCGCGTTTCACACTGGGCTTCAGTATCATCAACACCAACACCAACACCAACACCGACAAGGCTTCAAACTTGTACGAATGGCATTTTTAAGCTATGTCGTCCTGCCATATCACACGTTTTGCTCCCTCTAAAAGAACCCTTATTAGTTTTCATGAGCAACATGTACACACACAACTGGCTCGCTGGCTGATAAATTTCCATCACTATAAATGCAGAGGAGCCTGTTTCACTGTAGCTTCCTCAAGGCTATCGTATAAACGCAACTTTTGATTTCCTTACAATAGTCGAATCAATCTTTGCCTGCTCGGCCCCCCCACCCCCCAAGAATTTTCCATGAAATATATCAAGTTCACCTACACTTACAACAACAATAACAACGGCAAAACCCTCGAATGCTTTCACAACGCCCGCAATGCTGCTCCCCAGACCTTCCTTACCTTTCTATGTAGGCACTCAAAAAGGTGCATCTAGTATACTTCCTCCCCAGCCCAGCTCCGCATTACGTCTTCTTGTTATGCTCCTTGTGTTTCTCCAGTGCCTCGGCCAACTCCTTGGCCATGTCTGCAGTCTTGACCTGAATCATCCAAGTCTCAAGCCCATCGCCCTTCTCGTTCGAAGTCGTCATCTTGACATACTTCTTGTCTGCCTTGTATGACATATCAGCCAGCACGGCTCGGTTCATGGCGATATGTCCCCGGGGCTCGGCACGCAGAAGCAGTCGAACAACGTTCGTTTCCTTGTGCTTCAGCAGTCGTAGAGCTCCCACGCCCTGTGTTGACCACGGACTCTGTGACTTGGACTTCTTGTCATCCGACTTTTCCCCAGCTGGCACAAACTTCAAAACCTTGGCTCGCACATCGTGCAAAACCTCCTCATCCGCCTCGAGTCCCTCCGCCAGGTTCACCTGCTCGTGCTTCTCACCCTCCTCCTCGCCTCCAGCGGCTGCTTCGGCCTGAGTGGATGGTTCCGGAGTTCCGCCAGCTGGTGTGGTGGCCAGGCTAGAGCCTCCCCCAAGACTGAACGGTGTGTCTACCCCCGTCGCTTTAGTGGGAGGATTTTCCGATGCGGAAAAGGAGACTTACTGGTCCCGGTGGTAGAGCCACCAGCTGGCGGTTGGAGGTTGCCAAAGGCTGGAGCAGGCTGGTTGGATCCGAACGAAGGTGTCGAATTTTGAGCCGGTGATGCTCCCGAAAAGCTGAACGACGGTGCTCCAGATGAACCTGATGCCCCTCCAAAAGCAGGGGCATTGTTGTTTTGGCTGGCCCCAAAGGCTGGCGCAGACGTGCCGCTGCTTGGGCCTCCAAACTGGAACGGACTAGCACCACTCGACTGCGCAGCGTTGGCCCCAAAGCTGAACATGCCTCCAGGGGTCGTCGATGGGGCAGAGCCGGCATTGTTTCCACCATTGCCAGAAGCAAAAGGGTTGTTGAATCCGTTTCCAGTTCCGGTTCCGCTTCCAGTTCCAACACCAGTGCCAGTTCCAGTTCCGGCCGAGGTGCCTCCAAATTGAAACCCAAAGCCTCCAGACCCCGAGTTGGTTGAGTTTGCACCAAACGCCGAGTTGTTCGTGCTATTAGCAGGAGCCGACGAGGCGCCACCAAACATGGGGGCAGGCGTGCTAGAAGCACCACTGCCTCCAAATGAGGGAGCTGCAGGAGTGCTTGAGGCACCGCCGAAGCTGAAAATAGGTCCTGCTGAAGCACCATTGCTGCCACCGTTGAAGGCCTTCTTGGCTGGCGATGGCCCATCTTGCTTCATGGGGCTACCAAACATAGCAGCGCCAGATGAAGATGGCGACTTTGGTGCGCCAAAGAGAGGCTTCGGGGGAGCCGAAGTACCGTTAGGTTTGTCACCGCCGGCCGAAGCGGCTCCAAAGCTGAAGACGGGCGCTGCTGCAGGCTTATCGGCTACAGGAGCATTTGGCTTGGGCGCGGTGGATGCATCGCCAGAACTTGAAGCACCAAACAGAGGCTTAGCAGCAGATGTTGAGGTAGCGTTGCCAAAGAGGTTGCCGGTGGTTCCCGCAGGCTTTGCGCCAAACAGAGAGGTGGCCGTGGTCGACTCTCCGCCTGTGGAAGCAGTGCTAGACGCACCGAAGAGCGAAGTCTTGGGAGCATCCGTAGTGCTAGCCTTGTCACCCTCGGTGGGCTTGCCACCGAAAAGCGTCGAGGACTGCATCACCGGTCCGCTAGACCCATCAGGCTTGCTTGCAGAACCAAATAGGTTGCCCGAGAATGAAGCGTTGGGCTTATCAACAGCCTTGGCGCCGAATAACGTTGAAGCAGCCTTCGCGGGCTCGGCCTCCTTAGGGGTCTCAGCAGCCGGCTTGGGCTGGAAGAGGGAAGATCCCATGCTGGGTTGGGCGGACGGAGCCTTCGTCTCAAACAAGGGCTTCTTGGGAGCCTGGTCGTTCTCCTTGTCAGACTCTCCCCCCGTTTTGTCGGCGTGTTCCGACACTGGCGTCGACTCCTTCTCGGCAGGCTTGTCCTGCTTAGGGGCGCCAAAGAGGTTTGAGGTGGCAGTGGCGGCGGGTTTCGCACCGAACAGAGAGCTTGCTGAAGCTGACGTAGCCTTGCCAAGTAGAGAGCCCGTCTGGCTGGTGGGGACGGAGGGAGCAAACTTGATCGGGGTGGTGCTGGGATTCCAAGTCTGGTCGGCAGGCTTGGCTGCAGGCTTCTCGGGAGCTTCTGTCTCGTCCTTGTCATCGAGACGTACAGGCTGCCCATCATTGCCTTTCGTGACTCGGTCAAACAGGCTTCGACCAGGAGTACTCTCTCTGGTTCCGGGTGCACTAGATTCGGCTGCGAAACCAGTTGAAGACCCAGCCTCTGCTGCGAGTAAACCGGTGCCAACTTGAGAAGCTGTCTCGGCGCCACTAGCCGCCGGTTCCTCGCTATGTCCCGTGGCCTGGCTCTCATCCTCAACGTCCGAATCGGCCTCACTCTCGGCATCTGCATCAACACCGCTGTTTTTGGCAGAGCTTGCATCAGAAAGGTAGCCAAAGATGTTACCACCAGAAGAGGAAGAGGTGTTGCCAGGCTTGAGGTTTTGGAAAACGCTACGAGCTAGCCCGCTACCACCACCATTGGTCTTGTTGAAGGCGAATGGGTTCGGCTTGGCAGCAGCAGTCGCATCGGTGGGGTTGGCGGAAGACTTCAGAGGTGAACCAGCGGGGGTAGACGACTTATTGGCAATCTTCTCGAAGAGAGATTTGGCTGCCGAGGAGGTACCCTTCTGCATCTTTGATGGCTGGCTCTCAGCCTCATCGCTGACCGAGGCCTTTCGCTTATTCTTGTTATTGAGGGCCGGCGTAGGCACAGTGGCCGGTTCTTCTTGCTCCGGTGATTCTTCACTATCGCGGCCCGGAGCACGCCGTTTGTTGTTGAGGGAAGACCCGTTCACAGCAGAATCCTTGGGAATATCGTCGGAGGCCTTGCGTTTTTTCGAGGCAGTGCCCTTGGTTGGAGTAGGCTCCGCATTCTCCTCCTCCGGCTCAGGAAGACCATGTTCACGTCGCCACCTCTTGAGAACATCTTTTGATGGTTTGACGTTCTGAAATTCATAGAGTCCGTATCGCAACAAGATGATGCTCCGGCTCTTTTCGAACTCTTTGGCAAAATTGATAACGTTCAGCTTCCAATCTTTCTTGGAGAATATCTCGTTCGCCGCGTATTTGAGTCGTCGAAGGTCGAGGATACAAAAGAACTGCCGCCGCTGTTCATCGTCAAACTCTGGGGGACACAGGTGTGAGAGGAACTGGTCGGCATAAATGGAACCTTTCGAATTCCACTCCTTGGGAATCTTGTTTGTGAGAGCTTCTCCAGACAGCTCAGGATCGGGGTCTGCAATGCGCATTGGAAATAAATCCTTGGATGAAGCCTTGGCCGCCATTCCTCGCGGCGTAGCCTGCGCAGTCGACTCCCGGAAGACTCGGTTCGGTTCGGGGGTAGCACCGGGTGCAAAGACCTTCTTCATGGTGCTTTGAGGTAGGCTCGGAGAGAAGGGGGTGACAGATGGATTATCGGAGATGGAGGAGGCCCTAAAAATGTTGCGGGAGGTAGCAATGGAGGCCTTGTTAAGACTGCTGGATGGTATCTCATCGCGAGTCGTCAAGAGCCTCCGTGACGGCGCGCTCTGGGGCGTTCCGAGACGACTGCTCTTGAAGGGAGTCGAGACATAGGCGCGCTTCGCAAACGGCAGAGCAGGACGCGGCCGAGGCGTGCTCTTGGCGGCCTCGGCGAGCTCGTTGTCGCCAGGAATCGAGAAGGTAACCATCCTGCGCGACTAAGAGAGGTGGAGGTAAAGCGTAATGGGCTGGGATGAGATGGAAGCGAGATGGCGATGGATGCTGTCAAGTCGAAGTCGAGGTCGCGGTCGCGTTTTGGAACCGAGCCCGTGAGAAGCCTCGCAGACGAGAAGAGGATAAAGGAACGACAGGCAGAGAAGACGATCTGGAACAATCAGGAAGCAGCTACACGAGCTGTCTTTGACGGTGGGCGATGCGGCGTCGATGGCAGCGCAGTCGCATTAGGCCCGGGGTCGCCCTGGGAAACGACACGAAAATGCGAGTTGCACGAGAGACGATGTTTTGGGTGTGCAAGCGAGACGCTGAAGGGCACTGGCTACTGAGCGGCTGATGACCATTTCAAAAAATAATAAAAGTGGAGAACCGTCCTTTTCCAAGTTCTCAGCTGCCGTCACTAAACCAGCGGTACTCAGTCCTTACTACAGTTAATTCCTCAGGCACCGAGCTACAATACATTTATCTTCAATGGTGTAGCTTGCCCCCAGTCCCGTCCATGATGGCATGGCCCAAAAGCGTGCCGGTCTCGTGACGAGGCGCCGTTTCTTTGAATCTTCATCCCTCATCCTTTCAGATGTACAAGTTACAGGACGTACAATGGCTGTAGTGACCTTGCCTTACCTTACTTAACAGTTTTGGCGTGGCATTTATGGTGGCTGTTGACATTGATGAATGATCTGCCCAAAATCCTGCGAGCTATCTATTACTTTAGTACACAAAGGCCTTATAGAGGCCGGGAACACAGGGGTCTTTCAGACTAACTGCCTATTAATCTATCACTCATCGGGGTTTGCCCCAACGCCGTGATGTAGACTTGAGGCATCAAGCCTCCATGCACGCACCCGGCTTTGGTCCGGGAGTTTCAGCGTCAGAACAGCACAAAAGAGGCAGGTAGTCATCTGCAATACATCACTTCAACCTTCACAAGCGAACTGGTCCGTTATCAACTTTTCAAGTCACAAATAAGAGCAAGTTCCATATTTTTGCATCCTCGTCGGTCAGTGCCATATAATAAAGAGCGTGGGTTCCCCTGCCGGAACAAGAGACGACTCGGAATCTGTCATACCTGGCTGAAGCCTTTTGTTGTCGGCCAGCTTGTGCAAGGTCGTCGTGGATTTTTGACGGGGAGAAAACAGAAGAAATAGTACAAATAAAGCAGAGCGGAGGAGACGACAAGAGATCATAATGAAAAATCAAGTCACAAATCAAAGCCAACACCCCAGATCCGATCCCAATGAAAACAATATCACAGGCTTACTTGGTAGCAAGCTTCTTCTGTTGCTCTTCCAGATACTCCTCGTCCGAGGCATCCAGTATATCGTACTCCTCGTCCGTCATGAAGTCGTTATCGGAGTAATCCCAGTCGTCCTCAACGGTGTCGGATTGCTTTGTTTGGGCTGGCTCCTCAACGACTGGCGCAGTCTCAGCGGCCTCGTGAATGCTAGCCACAGGAGACTCCTTCTCGAGCTTGGGGAAGATCATCTGGCTCGACGCCTGGCTGTCATCCTCCACCTGAGGTTCCTCCATCATGATAGGCTCCTGCGCCTCAATCTCGGGCTTAATCTCCTCCTTGATCATGCGGACGTTGACATCGCACCACAGGCGATGACCGAACTTCTCACCGTCAGGGGTGGTCAAGCGCCAGTAAGAGATGACCTTCCCGGCACGAGCCGGAGTACGGAGCAGAGCAGTGAAGGAGAATTCTTGACCAGGAGCCAGTGGGGCATAGCAGGTAGTAGACTCGGAGGCAGAAACGAGCTCCGAGATGCCTGCTGGGTGGTTAGAGTCGACGTGACCCATGTAGTCACCGCCGACGAACCTGACGGAACAGCCAGCAGGCCATGTCTCCTTGCCCTCGTTGCGTAGAGTCCACGTTTGCTCGAAGACATGGTTGGGGGGGAGAATAGTACCGTCTTGAACGGTGTCATGAACAAAGACACCCTCCAACTCCTCCTTGGGAGCAGCCTCGAAAGTAGGAACTTCTTTCTTCTCTTCCTCAATCACGGGCTTGGGCTCTTCCTTCTTTATCTCAACCTCTGGTGTCTGCGCATCCAGTTTGGCGGGGGCAGGCTCGGTCGGCTTCACATCAACGATTGTGCGGACGGCATTGATGGAGTTGCTTCGCACGGCGGGCCCAGTCTCACTGGCCTTGGAGGTGGCGGTACGGTCACCCATCTCCGGCATGCGCTGGCCACTCTGGTGCTCGCCAGACGTGGTGACGCTGACGTGGCGGACAGGAGTCTTGAACTTGATCAAAGGATGAGTCTTGTTGTGGGTGTTCATGGGGCTAGCCTCGCAATTGGCGCAGAAGTCCACGTCGTTGCAAATGGCACACTTATACCGAATGCCGCGGACGTAGTTGGGGTAGGCCTCATTGTCAGAGCAGAGTGGACCGTCACAGCAAATACCAACATGAACAGCTGGGGGCGCTTGAATACGAATGTTCGTAAGCTGCTCGTAGATTGGAACAAACCGGTGACCGGGGTGGGTGATTCGGTTCGACTTGATGCATGTCGCACAGTAGTCCCAGTCAGGGCAGTCCAAGCACTTATGGCGAACGCCAGTGATGTACTTATCACAGCCATCGCAGATGGCGTGGTGCATCTGATTGCGCCCAGGATTCATTTTGACGGCAATGTGGTCGGGCATCTTGGTACCCTTGACAGCAGAGACGAAGCCGTGCTTGGGGTGGTGGCCATGCGAGTCCTTAGCGAAGCATGGCTGGCACAGGTCAAAGTCCTCACAGACGGCACAGTGGAGGAAGTCAGCTTCGGGAAGTTCTGGTTAAGTTAGAATACAAGTGGATGAGTTGTCGATCGATGGATGAACGTACCTTGAACGCAGCAGTTGCAGGTTCGCATGATGCCAAGGGAAGCCCATCGAGCAGCAAGCGGCTCAAAAACGGGCGGGGGCAATGACGGAGCCTCGTCCTTGGGCTCAATCTTGGGTTCGATCTTGGTCTCGATGGTTGTCTCAACCTTAACCTCGGGCTTAGGCTTGGGAGCAATCGTCTCCGTGGTGCTCTGGATGAGTTGACCATTGATAGCAGTGCGCTTGATCAGCCAGTGATTGCCATGGCAGGTGATACCCTGATCGATGCAAGATTGGCAGAGATCAAAGTCTCCATCATCGCAAGTGGAGCAGTGGTAGTGAGCATCGGGGATAGTCCTCTCGCAACTGTTGCAGCAGACGGCGAAGATGGGACCAGTGGGAGGGCATACAGTAGAGCACTGGACGGCAGGAGGGTCGCAAGGCTTCGATACGGAGAAGGGGTGATGGGATTGGGCAAGACGGTAGCCGCAAGATCGAGGAGCATTGGTTGCCTGCGATTGTCGATCCATAAGGTTGGCGAGTCGGCCTTCGAAGTCCCGACGAGCATCTTGACGCTCTCCGATGAGTCGAGCGGCATCGCTGAGCAGAGCCGCATTGTAGGTCCGGGATAAAGGGTTGGTGCGAAGAGGAAGAGCAGTCTCGGTGGGTGTGACGGTCGACGCTGGCGTTGGGGCGGGAGCCTCAGCGGCAGGAGTGGGAACAGGGCTGCTCTCGTCTTGGCTCTCCTGAGCCTCTCGAGGTGCAGGAGCTGAGGCGGAAGCCGCCTCGGGCTCATCCTCGACGGAAACAGGCTTGGGCACAGTCTTGGGCTGGGATTCCTTCACGGAGACGCGGATCTTGAGCTTGGACTTGGCCTTGGCCGCGCGGTAGAGCTGCTTGTAAATGGGAATATTTCCGGCCTCCAGGAGGATGTAAGACGCGGCAGAGTCGGAATATCGCTCAAAGAAAGCCTCAGCATCCGCGGGAATGCGTAAGAAGGTTCGGATCTGGTTTGAGAGTTAGCGATGCGGCTTGTGGGCGGTGGATGACCTCAACAACAAAGTGGAATAGTAACATCAACGAGCCGATAAGAATCCATTACAAGCACAATCAACATGCGAGAAACCAGCAAACTCTTAAAGTATTGCCGAGCTGGAAGAGGCCATCAACATACGTTTGACTCGAGGGTTCTAGGGACCATGTCCCGGAGAGGCATCTTGGTGCGGCGAGTAACGCCCTGGAATAGCACCTTGACGGTGATCACATGATCGAGACTGGAGTTTGACGCGGAAGCCATGGTGACGATGATTTCCGACTGATGCTACTTAA
This sequence comes from Fusarium devonianum, assembly GCA_017140155.1. Taxonomy (NCBI): domain Eukaryota; kingdom Fungi; phylum Ascomycota; class Sordariomycetes; order Hypocreales; family Nectriaceae; genus Fusarium; species Fusarium devonianum. The sequence goes on along the minus strand of JADBHU010000077.1, from coordinate 7,167 downwards.
GAGAAAACAATCAGACCAAGTCTCGTCGTGCCTCGATCCGCGATTGATGAGGATAGTCGAGGCAAGAGTAGAGTGACGACGGCGACAGTGGAGCCTTGGAAGCTTAGTGCTTGGGGGGCGGTGACGAGGACGCTGTTATCGGCTGCCGAGATAAGGAATCGGCGGTAACGGGACGGCCGTCGCCCGTCAAGTAGACTATGGTTTCTAGGGTATTTCGCTGCGAAAAGGTGTGGTGTGAGAGAAGAAGTATGAGGTCGACGAAGAGTCTGGGGGGTTAGGGTTTTTGAAGAAGAGAATGGGGCAAGATTGATGAGGCAGAGGAGAGGGCGAGGGCGAGGGCGAGGAAGAGGAAGAAGTAAAGAGGAAGCTTCTGCGGCGGCAAAAGCTGCCAGCTGCGGGTTACAAATGGTACCGCGAAGGTACGAAGCTACAGAGACAAACGGCGGCTGCCACGGGGCTTGGGGCGCGGCGACTGGGTCGTCCACTCGCTGTCCAGTAGCGGGCAACGGCGGCGGCGGCGGTGGACAGCGGGCTGGCTTGCTGTAACTTAGCGAGGTCACAGGTGCGCCAGCTGACGGGGTAGCCTGATTGCCCTCCACCGGCACCCCAGAGTGAGGGGTCCGGGACGATCGGGGTACTTTTTCGGTGTTAGTGCGGGTCCCACAGTCACCTATCACTGACCGGCTCCTTGGGGCCAAAGGCAAAAAGATGCGGCGGCACGGTACAGGTGACGACGACGGGGGAGGTTCTGAGGGTGCGACGTACTCCAGGCTCACATTCTGCATGTCGAGCACAAGTTCAAGGTTGGGTTTGGACTGTGCTGGGCTTGCAATTGGTTGCTGACACTGGGAGTGTCCAGGCATCCCATGCCACCCGTGCCTTACGCAGGGAGAGTCCCTACCTACTAGGCAACAGAAGTGATTCGCAACCGGACTAGAACGAGGCAAGCCGATCCGGACGAACTGATGAGCACTAGGTATCCGTAGAACCTTTGACGTCTCCCCTCACTGTCGCCTGTACCAACGGTAGTAAACTTGTAGTGAGCTGTGGAGTTGCTGTTTCGTGCAATGTCTCCACCGGGCGGGAGAAGGAATAGTACCCGGCCCCAATGATGTCGATTGCGTATCAGAGGCCAAGCCTGGAGATTGCTGCAGTGGTAGCTAGGCCGAGCAAAGTCAAGTTATCATCAAGCCAAAACAAGACATTTGCTGGAAAGTCGTCCACCTCTGCCATGCGTTCTTCTCTAAACTTACGTGAAACTCAAGGGAATTGGTCACTGTCACCACCCCTGAAATGCACGACGTTCTAGCATCACTTGGCTCCCTACTCGTCCCTTATCAAATGCTTTCAGTCCATCCCTAGGATTTAGAAGAGTGGAGAGCTTGTCGTTGTGGAGTCGAAGCACGACAAAGAGGGGCAGTCTCCGCTACTGTGGCTGCGATAGCCATGAGGACATGTACGCTCGCGTAGGCCCCAGGCTGTCTCAACCCCAGACGCTATCTGCGGCCAGGTACCACCTGACGGCAAATGGCCCTTGGATTTCATCAACGACCGGGGCCCTACGCAATGCGGCCTCGTCAATGCCGCCATCGATGGTTTTCAGGTCACGGACTCACGGTCACGATGGCCCCGCTCGCCCATGCTTTCTTTCTTGGCCATGCTTGAGAGAGCCCGAGACGGACGGCTTCGGTCTTCTCTCGGTCTTCCATGTTCCTGACTATGGAGAGTCAAAGTCAATTCCCGGGATGGGATATCCGTCAATTCGAAGGAGAGTTTCGTGCAGTTGACTCATCATTACCATCGTCACCATCAGCCAAGGCCCAGACCTAACATTCTGCCCCGGCGCACTAACAGCTCGACCGAACCGCCTCCCCGGGATAGTCGGGACACAGCAACTACCTACGCTCTCTGGAACACGCTCGGAAGCATCCGCGGGCAAGAGGATGGAAGTGGCTGACCACCGTGGTCAGTCTGTCGTTTCTTTCGAGTCAGTCCAGCCCTTATCATGTCAACGGAGGTGGCTGCCTCATTGTTACGTGCTGTGCAAGGCAGGGAGTCTGTTCGTTTTATGGCCACGTACTACCACATCTTGCCCTTATCTTGTTACCACCTTGATTCAGGTAGTCAAGACAAGACATGCTGGTCTTGATGCCAACCCGAACTGGAGGCGTCCAGGACAGCTGCCCAGCACTGGTCGGCTACGCGCAAGGGCACCAACGGACAGCCTCCTCCGCAATTATCTCCAAGGTAAGCAGGACTTCAGCCTTCGCAGCACGGGATACAACCTTTCGAGGGTTAGCAATAACAAGCAGGGGTCAGTTACAGATCCAGCCCTTTTGAGCTCAACAGCGATCACCAATACTTGATATTACACTTGATCCACCAGCAGAGCGTATGCCTTGTCTAGGACTTGTGCATCTTGGCCGTCCCAGCCTGATCAATGACCTGCAAGACGTGGTTGTCCTCGACTCCTCGAGACGAGGGACCAAGCAGCTAGTACCTAGAATCTGTTAGTGAAGTACCCCGCCTCTCCAGCCTGTCACCATCCGTCAGCATAACCCAATACTGCCGATCTGATGCAAAAGTTGCTTGCTCTAGTGCTTGTTGAACCAATCCCTATCGCGTGACGCAAACTGTATTGGATGGAGTACGTCGCACGTACCGTATCACACGCGTTACGCCCCCCTCGTCCGCCGTTCCCACACCTCTCAGTGGGCGCTATCTGACATGTGTCTCGGACACGTCCACCGTGGGAGTAGTAGCGAGACGGAGCCAGCCTTGAGCTGATTAATAAGAGTCAGTGGCTGCAGCTGGAGTTCAGTTCAGAATCACCTGCTTACGACTTTTGTTCTTGCACCTTGAGTACGTACGTACTACGAGACATCGAGCCGTCGGGGACAGTATCAACTGTGATTATGAAGAGCTTCTCGAGTTTCCAAGATGGTTGAGGTGTCTGTGCACCGAGGGAGGCCACTAACCGACATGCGCCTCTGAAGGCTAAACGGACAACCAAACCCTGTAAACCACATCCACGCTCAAATTCTGGGCCTCGTTAATTCCCAAGACCCAGAAGCAATCATTAATCGCCGAGGCCTGTCCTACAATGCTCGTTCACCCACTATTTATCTAGTATCCTTACCCGAGACACATCTAGACGTCCACCAAAAGAGGACAACATCAACAACACTACAACAACAACGTGGGTTAGATATGAATGTTAAGATCGTGTTTCCATCGAAGCATCGCACGCTAGTTTTCCGTGCTGTTCCCCACCTTATCCCCCCGGCCTATCGATGCCATAGATATACAGGATAATCCATCACGACAACCCAAATCGGTTTACTTTGGAGCGTCTACACAAACTGTCCCAGACCTAGAACGTCAGTTTGCGCGACTGCCTGCCTGCTTTTTGCCTTTGGTGCTGCTCCGCAGATAGATAAAAAAGAGCAAATCCTACGGGAGCCTTTCATTCTCCGGCCTATCTTATCCTTCCGCGTAAAAAAGATTAGAAAAGAAGGACTGGAGAGAACATGGGTGTATCTCCCTCATACTATCATGGGAACCTTCACGTTATTATGCCTAGCGAGGAAGAGACGAAGACGAATAGTTTCACTTAATTGCACATGCTAGGGCTCAGGGCTCTACTGCTTATGAAGTGAAGCGGCTCACACAGACAGTGGAGTGATCCAAGGATGACTACTACATTTGACGTTCCCGCCTGTTCAGATTTGCCGTGATTCGATCAGTTTTTCAAGTATCGAGACACTCAATCTCGGCGTAGAAAACTGTCGCTTTTCGGGGCTATGCCACCTTGACTCTGACTTTGTTCACACAGGGTCAATTGTGGACGTGAATTCAGGTATATGTAATGCTCCGGACACCCAACGCCGATGCCGTGGAAGGATAGCGCCACGCATGTTTCTGCAAAAAATACACAACGTCCAAGGAAGAATAGATGGATTGCTAAGGCAAGGAATAAAAACCCGTAGCAAGCCACCTCCCTCCAAACCCCGTCTTCCGTCGTAAACCCTCTCGTCCCAACATCCCTGGCCAAGGAAAACTCCACCTCCAGTTGATGATAAGAATACCAATCGTGACACTCGCCCCCGCACTCCTCTCCCGTCAATCCTTTCCAGGTAACGATACTGAGCCCGCAGAGTTGCGGTAGTTGCAAGACGTGTTCATGTCTCCGCCACTGGGAGTCATCCAATGCAAAACAGCCACCACCAGCGACCCAGTTGAGTTGATTAATGGCCGACAAGAACCCTCCAGCCCTCGGAATGAGTGACCTCGCACCATGGGTCAATGCCAACCCGTGTGGCGCATCCCTCGCATCCACTCCACAGCCTCCTTCGTGTCATGCCCTCATCTAGGGCTTTTGGGAATAAAAGTCGCAATGCTTTTGTGTTTTTTAGGTATGAAGTCGTACTTGTAGCTATTAAATCGAATACGCGTAGAAAGCATCAGGATAAGTGAAGAATGAATCGCCAGACATGTCACAGCTCTACTGCGGATAGTAGACCATGCTGGGTGCCTGCTGTGGATAGTAGAACCCGTCAGGGCTGGGTGTTACCATGCCGCCCATGCCCATTACACTGGGCTGGTACCCCTGAGGCGCCGAATATGTAGGGTAGTTGTTGACGGGAGGAAGCTGTGCAGCGTCATAGTAATAAACCATGCCGTTGACCTCCTGCGCCACGAGGCTCGAACCTGAAGGAGGAGCTTGACTGTTGTTGGGCATGGCCGGTTGCTCGGGCTGATTGTGCTGATTGTGCTGATTGTGAGGCGTGAAGCTGCCTGCAGGGCCTTGCTGCCCAGGTGCGAACGCTGGATTAGACGCAGACATGTTGAGGTTATTATAGTTGGGCGGGTAATAATAGCCTTGCTGCTGCTGCTGCGCTTGGTAAGGCTGCTGGCCGTAGTAGGGTTGCTGGCCGTAGGTATTAGGCTGGAACGGCGCAGCGTGAATGGCTCTCTCGGGAATCTGGGACAGCGGAGTACCGGTCGAGTGCTGGGACGGGTACGAAGGCTGGCGTGTGTGTGACTCGTGAGATAGGCCATTTGCCATTTGGATGGGCACCTGCTGGTGGAAGGCTTGGTGGTAAGCTTGAGGACCTTGCGTCAAAGTAGGCGACTCGATGTCAGCGACCGAGATGTTCTTCTGAGGACGCGGCTGATGCATGGGCAGAGCCGACGTCGGCCGATTCTCCTGGAAGGCGGGCTTCTGGGGGAGGGGATAAGTCTGCGGCGGGGGCAGATCATTGATTGAGGCCTCGGATGCAAATGGTCTCTCAAACGCAAAAGCTGGGTCCGCAGGGCCAAGGGTTGGCATGGGAGCAGCCATGGGGGGAGCCATGGCGCTCATTGGTATGTCTGGGCGAGGAGCAGGAGGCAATCGAACTACGGGACGGGTGTTTTCGACAGGAATTGGCGGTCGAGAGATGACGGAACCCGTCGGAGAGAACATATAATCTCGATCAACGATGGACGACCGCCTGCTCAGAGCTATGCTGGGCGAGTAGACGCTGCCGTAGTAGCTGCCACCAAACACACTTGTCCTTCTCGAGAAACCACCCATGGAACCAAAGCCAGAACGGGGCTTGCCTCGCATCCGTTGCTGGTTGGGCCGCATAGCCCGAGGAATGAAGATGAATGACCTATCGGCGGCGGGGTAGATATACCGGGGTGGATTGTTGGGGAGCGAGATGCGGACGGGCTTGTCTCGACGCAGAGGCGGTCGGTGGTCGGGCAGCTTGGTGTATTGCTTGACGGCAAGGCGTGGGATGACGGCGGCAGCTTTCATCGACGGAAGGAAGACCCTGACTTGGGTGTTGCCAATGTGCTTCTCCGTTGAGAGTGTTCGGTTGATGGGAGTCGTGTTGGTTTCACAAGTCGGAATGAAACCGTTCCCGTTGGCCGGCCCTTCAGGATCTACCATGTGTCGTGGCCGTACTGGAGGCTGCGGCTCTGCAACGACCTCGTGCATGTCATGGGTCCATGGAGAGTTGGTCGTTGGGTCTCCCGCGTGGTGCAATTGACTGCGTGGGTCAGTTTGGGGATGAGGGGAAGGTGACGGACGATGACATACTTGTTGTTGATCGGGGCAAAGGGCCCTACGATATCACCACGGCCGCCTCTACCTCGACCTCGTCCAAAAGGTCGGAAGCCGTTCGCCGCAGGGCCAGCGTGTCTATGATCATGCATGAAGAAAGCACCGCGGTTGGGCACAAATGCCGGGTCCTCGTCCCTCCTTCGCTTGTAATCCTCGTGCTCCTGGCGACGCCGATTCGAAGCGGGAGCCTGTGGTCTAGCCGATGCCGAGCTCACCACGATGGGGGCAGCCGGAGACCTGGCCGGTGATGGAGCTGCGACCTCGTCAAAATGCATCTCCTGGGCGGGAGGAGGCTGGTCCGTGATGGAGAGACCGTGGAGCATCATTTCCGTATCCGATATAGGCTTGCTGTCCTCCCCGGCGTCGACGGCCAATTTGGAGGCGTGTCCGGCGCGCTTGGGAGCAGCGGGAGCACCATTGGCCTTCCTCCTCGCGTTTGGGGACGTCGGAGAGGCCTCGTCGATGTTGCTGGTATCGCTGTCATCGGCCGGATCATTATCGTCGCTCACGGAGCCATCAGTGATTGAATCGTCATCGAGGTCGAGACCCTCCGGGCCGCCCTCGTCCTCGCCCTCGTCCTCAACACGGCGACGTTGGCCGATGACCTTTCTACGGCGGGGTGCAGCAGTAGCCATACTTGCGCAACGATGAGGGCGATGTAGGAGCCGACAGAGGGGGCTTCGGGGACTCGAGGGTTGGTATGCGACAGCCCTGGCAGGACATACGGCGGCGGCGGCGGCCGGTAGAAGTTAAGAGAAAAAGGACGACGGGTCGGAGAAGTCGAGAGAGCCGAGTAAAACGTTAAACCGCCCGGCGGTGGAAATCCAGAAACGCAAGAAGCGAATTAACCCCAAATGCACCCGATGCTTGATGGAAAAATGACACAGACGCAAGAGCAATCAACCAGCCGCTAGACAAGGAACCCGAGAGAAAAAGAGAGGGGAAAGGGGAAGGGAGAAGGCCCTTGTAGAAGCTCTCACGCCGTGGTGCAGTCGTAAAAGCTGCAGTAAATGACGGTGATGAAGAGCGAGAGTCGTGAGCTGGGAGGGAGGGAG
>JADBHU010000076.1:0-20937 GCA_017140155.1 Fusarium devonianum | reverse complement strand
GGGGGCGGGTAACAGCCACCGAGGTACGGTGCCGAAGGAAGAGGAGCGAGCGCGAGAATGAGTGATGGAAACTGCATAGATATCTAGATTCCGCTGATAGCGATGCTCTAGAAAGGCGTTTTGACGGGAGTTCCATATCGGCCGTTTGGCCTTGTACAAGTTGGATACCCACAATGAAGTAAAATACATTTGTTGCTCTCTAAGTATCGTTCCGGATCTTGATGTACTCGAGTCAAAGCATGCACGAGCACAGAGCTCTGATTAATGTACTTGTAAAAGAAACGGGAGGTCACGTTGAATTGGACCTCTCAGCTTAGCCAAAAGGCTCGTTCGTCTTTGCCTCCAGTACCTGATGCTAGTTGCGTTGTACACAATAATTGATTGAACCTGGCTTCACAGAAACCATGGCACGTCGCGCACTGTCCGACAGAGATGCTTCATCAAGGTGTCTATGCAGCAATGTGGATTATGCAACGTAGAACAGAGGCCGTCCTGCTGCCCCTGGTAGGACCCTCCCCGGTGAAACAAACACGGCGATGCGGGTCCTCGGTGACGGCGTGAGAGGCCGAGGAGGTGGGAAAGCCCCGATTTGACAGGGTTCAGTACACAGAAGCCGGCATTTACATACATAGGTACCGCAGCGGTTGAGATGTGGGTTTTGTAGGTATTGCAGGGTTAGAATGTAACGCCATCCCACATATGTATCTTTCCTTTACGATTCATGCACTGTATCTCTCTCATCTGAACGCGTGGCATGCCACATGTGGAGAGGACACAAGTGTTTTGAGGCCATCCGTGATGGATCAGAAATGAGTAGGCCTTGTTGTGTCTGTGAGTTAGTTGAAGGACGGACCCTATGTGTCAAGGTGATAGATGATGCGTGCCATTTACGACGGAGTTGGGCTGTGAGACCTTGAGAGAGTCTAGACATTTGTGTCCTAGATTCTCATTGAAGAACCGTATGCTGCTCAAATGTAAGAACGGCGATCTTACTCGAGAATGAGGCACCAGTACGGGGAAACGACACCTCGGTAGTTTCTCAGGTTCATTGAACAGGCTCAAAAGTGACACCATCTTAGCATAAAAGAACCGCGTGGTGATGTGCAGCGGGAATTAATCAACACGACCGTCAGGAAATGGTCGAGAACGTCTGAGTGGTGGACGAGGTAGGGAGTGGAATGGTGTGTCAAAGGCGCCATTGCATAAATTCGTGCAAAGTGTCAGTCTAGCACCAGCGCAAAGCTGTTATCGCAGTCGAGGATGGACAGCCGTTGCGAGGAGATCCACGTGTTGGAGGATGTTAGGTCGAGTCGGAGAGAGATTCGGTCAGGCACGGCGGCGGGCATCAGGTGATGGGCGACACGAGCGTATCTGAGTGGTCAATGGGAAAGGGGATTGGTCCCTGTGAGCATCTTCAATCATTGTGGTGTCGTGAAGACGGCGGGCGACGTGGGGGGAGAGGGGAGGTTTCAATTGTGCTGCGCCTTCTCGATGGGGCAATGGTTTGAGAACATGGCGATACTCTTTGAGATGGGGATTCTCGGAATGCCAAAGACAGATAGAAGGGATGGAGAAAGACTAGCTCTCGATATCTGGAGCGGGAGCTGTCTCTGATAGGGCGCGAAATGCGGGAAAGATAAGGAGCTACGCATCCATCAGCTCGTTTTCCACACGGCTTGGCCCTTTTCTAGACTGGACGATCAGATCGAGAGGGCCGGGTACTTTTTGGCGATAGGCGGCATGGAGATAGGAACCGAGGGTTGTCACACTGCAGCAACGGCTTGCCAAGCTCGTCGGAGAGGAGGGATGGGGTATGAGGGAAGCAGAGATACTTATCATCATCACAATTGCTGCTCCCATCTCAGCCCCCTCATCAACAGGCACATCCAATCCCCAGTCTATGGCTCTAAAATTTCACATTTAATTAAAGTTGACGAGGCAACATGCCTCTGTTTAGTGGCATCCAGCAGCCGATGGGCGCTCAACGTTCCTCGTAGCATCGGCAGAAACAGGGGCGTAATGATGCCGACCTGTGTGGGAATGACGAAGGCGAGATGGCCGATGACGGTATCCGCGTCTTTATCGCTCCTGGCAGCTTTCACCTTGTGTCACGTTGGTTCCATCTGACGAGCGGCGAAGGCTTGCAGCAAGTGGTTTGTCCCGGCCGTGTTGGCGTGATGCGCCAATCTGGATCTTGCTGCGCTCCTTTGTTATTCTCCGTTACTGTCATCGATATGTATCCGAAAGCACTGTGTTCGGGATCATCCAGTTCCCAGCTCTTTGCCGTTTGAGTGCTTATTTTATGCTCTGGATCCTATAGAGTCAGAGGCAGAGGGTGTCTCGGTGGGTTTCCTGTATGGGAACTGGCAGCTGCAGGGCTTGGCTGGCTGGAGTCAGCGCATGATAACGCTGAATGTTGGTCCGGTTCGCCAATGTCTCAACCTGACCATGGGGCACACACGCACACAAACCACACAAATATGGCGACTTGTTCTTGGACCCCGACAGCTCCCGTCATGGCACTCGTGGTGAAAAGCGCCCCAGTGATTACGAGCGAGTGAGACTCTGCTGACGCCATGCGATTCGCGCAGGGGATTGGGCCCAGTCTAACATTGTGTCGATGGGCAGGCGGATTTCGCCATCTTCTGAACGACAGTAAGTGCCTAACCATGCAGATGTACGATGTCAAATCATCCAAACTTCCAGTGGTAAAACACGGCGAAGCATGCAAGAAACCCCCTTACACATTGCTCATGACAACAACAAACAAACCGGCAAATGGGCTTGCCGGTCCGGGCCTTGTCCTATCTGCTATACCATTTCCTATGCCTACTCTAAGGTATCTTTCTATCTTGGTCGATCATGTCTCCAACCCAGCCTGGCTTCCATCAGCCTGGCTTGTCGTGCCTCGTGGCAGGTAGCGCCGTAGCGGGTCATGGCGTCGATGGAGAGAAACCTGGCCAATCCGGACCTGAACTGATAAAAGCTGCTGATAAGAGCACCAGCCCAAAAGCCGGAACCGACGACACAGACCGGGCCACGATGGTGGGCGTGTTGATAAGCCTGAGGGTATGGCGGATGATAAGTAAGTACAATAGATTGCCATGATTGCCTTCAAAACTGCCTGTGCAGGTGGTCCTTTTGATCGAAAACTATGTACTTTCCTTTCTGGGAAGACTGTGTCTGTGATGTTATCTCCTTTCGCCTTCCTCCATGCAGGACCTGTCTGTCAAGCAGTCTATCGACCTGGGTAGGTACCTTCCTAGCTTCTACTGACTGCCTGCATCTTTGGACGCACCTCATCCATGATCCGTACGGGCTGCAGTGGTGGGGCTGAATGTACCCCGTGGAGTACCTCACGAGGCAGTATACCTCTGGCTAGCATCCTCGAATCATGGATGAAACAGAATCTAAGGAAGCCTCGCAAGGAGTCAGAAAAAACAAGGCGAGCTGAGGCCTCGAAAACAATAATTAAACATGAAAACCCATGACGGCATGCCATGATTGACTCTCACCTTGCAGCCCTGGCTTGGATCAAAAGAGCCACGGAGAAACGGGAATTGCAACCTGCAAAGGTCGCCTCGCCCACCTAACCTTAGGCATCATCGCTCACAAGGCATCTTTCCGTGGCCCCAACCTGAAGTGAGTTTAGCTCAAGGTAGCTCAGGTTTAGCAGCTCGCCCTCCGAGGCCATGCCTACCTATCACGGCCCAGATTTGCATGCTGCAATGTCCTTTTCCTGCCTGTTGACTCACTGTGGCTCCTTGCGTGTTCAAGTTGTGTTGTGTGTCTCTCTCTCTCCCCCCCTCTGTCTTGTCCGTCCCGGCTCTTCTCGCCTTGGCCCTTGCGTTAATCCTGGCTGGGCATGGCCTGCCTCAAGTTGGGGCCGCCTGAGTTGTATCACGGGGTCGAAAGAGGATCGATTCCAGTTCCCAATCTGGCTCCCCCGCAAAAAACCTGGATGTCCCGTTCGCACAGAGAGCCTCGCCTACCTTGGTACATGCCTAGGAACTCTGTATTTGCTGTTCTGCGATCACATCCACTCCACCATCCAGAGGAGAAGAAGAAATAAACGGCCCCCCTTCCAGTTCCCCTGCAGCGAGCACAAGGGGACAGCCAAAGTCACCAGGCGCCTGCCCTGTCACTGGTCACTGGGCTGCTGTACAGCCTGGCTGCTGTCTCTCCCTCCATCCACCATCCACCATCTCCACGATCCCCTGCGTGAGTGCGTCCTAGCTCCCACCCTGACTGTGCGCGCCCCCCTGCAAGGTTACTCCCAGGACCCTCTGACGCCTGCGGCAGTTCCCTTAGGTCGCCGCGCTAGAAAGGTACTCGCAGGGTACTCACAGACGCCTGCGATTCCGCAGGCGTCGATTCAAAGTCCCCCCCTTCTAGAAAGGCCCTGCTTGCGCTACTCCAGTCCTTTCACCCATTCACACTCACGCACTCAAGGCTCGTCTCCTCAAGGTTGTTGTCAGCTTCGCAAGTCCTACCTGGTATTGTCTCATCAAGGCACTTTTTGGAATTTTCTCTATCCCCCCCAACTCGCTCTCTTTTCTGTTTCTTTTCTTCCCTCTCACTTCGTTACCTTCGGTCCCCGTATCGAGTTGCGCCCGTCGACAACGTCGCCTCCGTTGACGCTCCCGTGGATCTGTGTGACGCAACCTGCACCCGCTGTCTCTCTCCTCCTCAAAATACCTTAACACAACTACCCACACCTCAGCCAGCACCCACCCAGCAAGGCCATCCCTCCCTCCTACGAATAATCGACCTGCATAATTCTAGACCTAGAACTCTAGACTTGGACGCAAACAACGAGCAACCTCGACACCGCTTTCTTCACTCTCTTTTGTCGTCTTGACTCGCCAACCGCCCCATCCGCGTCCAACAGAAGGGGACCCCCTCCGATCACGCTCTACTACGACAACAACCCCCGACAACTCGACACGGTTCAAACGGGCGCTCTCGCATCCCGGCGCCGCCAACGCCTCCATTGAACCGCCTCAGACGCCCCTGCTCTCGTACCCGTACCGTGTTAGTCACCTGCCAGCCCCCCCTTCTCATCCGCCCTCTGTTCTATTCCCGTTCTGTCCTATCCTGTCCCGTCCCGCCAGCACAAGCACCGGTACCCTAGCAGTACCCTTAGCAGCTGGCCCCCCGGTCCATCGTCACCCCGGGTCTGCTTTCGCCTTTCCTCGCTGTAGAATCATTAGATCATACCGTCCCAGGCCGCGATCGCCGTCGCTCGTGCCCGTCACCATTGTTGTCACACGCGTCCCCCCCCCGGAATTCAATACTCTCTTCTTCCTCCTAGTCCTCGTTTCTTATCATTCTCGGCACCTGTTTCGCCTTTGGCCTCAACCTCGTTGTTCAACCTTCTACTAACTCTTGGCTTCTCGACATTGCAGTGCAGGCGCGCATCGAGTCAAGACTGGTCTACCATTTCAAATACTTGCCTTCGCACTGATCTGTCTACCTCCATCCGTCTTCGACCATCCAGAGGATATTGACTCTCACCGACTGCTGCTTGTCGATCAACGGTCAGCTTATTCGCCAGGTCACTCGCCGACCTCGCCGACCACGACTCGATTGATAAGCAACGCCTCCGACCTCTCTGATCTCTTCTCGTGCCTTGGATCCGCACAACATCTGAACCGCTTCTTCCCATCGATTACATGACTATCTTATTCGCCGTCGACGTCTTTCGAATCGCATAGGCCCTAGGGCTACATAACAGTCCGACTTGTCTTCCTGCCATCGACAACTCCAACAGGAAGCCATGGCGGGCCCGCAGGAGTCTCCTGCCTCCTCGGGGTCAAGGAAGTCGGGCGGACGAGCCGTAGGACAGTTTAACGTCGGTTCCGAGATTGGCAAAGGCAGTTTTGCCCAGGTGTATCTTGGCTGGCATAAGGTATTACAAAGCTCTCTTCCTAGTCTCTCCGTTCACTCTATATCAGTGTAACGAGCTGCGCTGCTTCCTTTATTGCAGCTGCGTACCAGGCTGCTGCGTCGGTGTCGCTGATGCTGGAAAGGAAGAAGCGCATCAGTACAGTTCATCCTATCGAGGCAAACGCTGACAATACTCGTCAAAAGGAAACCAAGGCCGCCGTCGCCATCAAATCCGTCGAGCTCGAGCGATTAAACAAGAAGCTCCGGGAGAATCTCTATAGCGAGATCCAGATCCTCAAGACGTTACGCCATCCTCATATCGTTGCCCTCCATGACTGCCTCGACTCGACCTCTCACATCAACCTCATCATGGAGTATTGCGAGCTTGGTGATCTATCTCTCTTTATCAAGAAGAGGGAGAAGCTCGCCACTCACCCCGCCACTCACGACATGGCACGCAAGTATCCCAGTGCTCCGAATTCTGGCCTCCACGAGGTAATAATACGGCATTTCCTGAAGCAACTAACTAGTGCCCTTGAGTTCCTGCGTGCCAAGAACTACGTACATCGCGATGTCAAGCCTCAGAACCTATTACTGCTGCCCTCACAGTCCTTCCGTGATCAGAGAGGCCGACCCGTCATGCAGGCTAGCCAGGATTCGTTGATTCCCATCGCCGGCATCATCTCTCTACCTATGCTCAAACTCGCCGATTTTGGTTTCGCTCGGGTGCTTCCCTCGACCTCTCTAGCTGATACCCTTTGTGGGTCCCCCCTGTACATGGCCCCAGAAATTCTCCGATACGAGCGATATGATGCGAAAGCCGATCTTTGGTCTGTGGGAACCGTCCTCTACGAAATGAGCACAGGTCGCCCTCCGTTCCGGGCCAGAAACCATGTCGAACTTCTGAGGAAGATTGAAGCGGCCGAGGATGTTATCAAATTCCCGAGGGAGGTGAATATCAGCTCCGATCTGAAGTCCCTGATAAGGAGTCTGCTCAAGAGGAGCCCAGTCGAGCGCCTCAGCTTTGAGAACTTTTTCAGTCATCATGTCGTTACCAGTGAAATCCCCGGTCTGGTAGAGGATGACATTCCCAAGCCTGTCAGAACGGATTCACGAGACGTGAAAACGACCCCTCAGAATGAGGCACTTGCGTCTGCCCGAAGCCCACGACATGCTGGGAATGAGTCACCGAAAGAAGGCAATGCTTCGAGATCTCCTCGAGAACTTTATTCTAGATCGCCGCAGACAGGAAGCCCAGCTGAAGGCCGGTATCCGCGGCAATCTAACGAAGGCCAACGGGCTCTTGGCAATTCTCCACGTGAACTCGGAGAAGGCCTGGGCATCCGTCGACCTGTGCCACACCATGCTGTGTCTGCCCCTAACCAGCAACGTCTGCTAGACAAGGGGACTGGTCAAGTTAAGGGCTCGCCACCCAGCTCTCTCCTCCAAGAGGCACGTAGAGGTCGGGCTTTCAGCAACCCGCCCATCTCAGAGGAGGAAAAGGCAGCTCAAGATGTGGCACTGGAGCGAGAATATGTCGTCGTTGAGAGGCGACACGTGGAGGTCAATGCCCTAGCTGATGAGTTGGCAGCCAATGAGAAAATGGGCACTCAGCACGACCAGAGCTCTGTACGAGCTGGGCCCATGGCTCGACGATACACGCAGCAAGGGGCTCCCACTTCCACCACAGGAGCAGTTCCTACTCCATCCTCACGCAATGCCCTTGTAGCTCAGGGGCGTCACGACCGGAGATCCTCGTATGAAAAGGCTCTTTCCGCTAGTCCCGGATCGGCCTCGAGCGCCATCTCCAAGGCCATCCAGGATGCCAGCCTGCGGTTATTCGGGTTCAAAGTGCCGCCCCTGCGAGGAGGACAGAAAGGCCCTTCTCCTCCGCTCTACCAGGTCTTTCCCTCATATCCGATTCCCCAGACATCTGCCGGACTGCTTGGTGATGGCAAGAGTATCCATAGCAGCGATGAGGACGGCAGAGCGGCCCAGACCATTGAAGAGTTCGCAACACGAAGTGACTGTGTATATGGTTTCGCCGAGGTCAAGTACAAGCAGCTTGTCCCTCTCGCACCGTCTGCCGACCACGGGCTGGGTGGTCTCGAACCTGAACAAATGGCTGGCGAAGAGGATGGCTTAACCGTTGAGGCGATTGTTGCGCTGTCTGAAGAAGCGTTGGTGCTGTACGTCAAGTCGCTCACCCTTCTCGCCAGAGCTATGGACATTGCCAGCCTCTGGTGGTCCAAGAAGACCCGAGGGGAGGCCGGCACGGGACTCTCCGCAGCGACGGCCCAGACGGTTGTCCAACGCATCAACGCTGTGGTGCAGTGGGTTCGTCAACGCTTCAACGAGGTGTTGGAGAAGTCGGAGGTTGTCCGTCTCAAGCTCATGGATGCGCAGAAGCAATTGCCCGAGGATCACCCCAGCCACCCATCTAACCACGGCACTGACTCGATTGCCTCTTCTGCGGGCTCTGCAATCAAACAAGTCTATCTTACCCCTGGTATCAACGCCGAGAAGCTCATGTATGATCGAGCCCTTGAAATGAGCCGTGCAGCTGCGATTGATGAAGTCACCAACGAAAATCTCTCGGGTTGCGAAATCTCGTATATTACAGCCATCCGAATGCTTGAGGCGGTTCTGGACAGCGATGAGGACTCTTACATGGATAAGAGAAAACTGTCGTCTGGCAAGGAAACGGAACGAGACGCTGTCAAAGAATCAAGTGGTGGTGAACTCGACAGCGATGAGGAGGCTCATGTTCGGAAGAGTGAGTAACGCATTCGTTGAATAATAAACCTCGGGGAAGATACTGACAGGCTTGCAGTGATCAAGATGATTACAGGACGACTAGCCGCTGTTCGTAAGAAGCAGCAGATGATCGCGGATGCCAACAGCAAGACTCATCAGGTCTACCAACAGGCAGCGCGACGACAAAGCGGTGACATGACACCGCGAAGCGTTCCCTCACATGCGTCGTCATCGTAGTCGCGAGGATGAAACGACGACGACGACTACTACTACTACTACTACTACTACCACCTCAACATTCTTGGAGCAACGTGACTTTGTATGTTTTACTTGCCATCATATTTGGAATTCAGGGCGTCATGGAAGCCTGGCCCTGCGGCTCACAGAAGCAAGCCAGCAGGCTGTCATCGTTTATAGGATCTATATGGAGCGGGCGTTGGGTTTGCATCATCTGTGCATTGAACGACGAGAATCTCATTGGTGGGCGTTTTGTTTTTGGATTTACTATTGGTGTTACAACTCTCCAGCGGCTGTTTGTTAGGAGGCTATGAGCCCGTCTACAGGAGAGTTTGAGAACGTGCGAGGAGGTTCAAGGAGGTGGGAGGAGGATAAGGAGGATATATGAGGTTTGCTGAAACGTGGCTGGGCGTGAAGACCCAGGAGAAGCATGCGTTTGCCATGCAAGTCTAGGCCTGGAGGAAAGAGGCCTTTCAGTGCTGCCACGATGTCAAAGATATATAGGGGCAACGCAAACCCAAGAGGCAAACAAAAATGACAAGAGTAGGGTTTCAAGCCTGCACATCTGAATCGCCAGTTGTCAGCCCATTTCTTGATACTGCTGCATGACTGATGAGCAACGAACAGCTCCCGGTTCCTCTGGGCCAGTGTCAATCCATCTTACCCTACAACTTCATTATCCGGTCCACAATGTGATGTCAAAGGTCATTGTCCTGTTCATCTGTTTCTCCTTGGCCAGGTAGGTTCTACCAGGGTTTTCTTTGTTCAGTTGCAGAACCCACGAACATGGCTTTGCACTGCTTCATGTCCCTGGACCCTTTAAGCTCACCATATAAACGCATCCGGACCAGACACTTTCGGATCACGGCCTTCTTTTCCCAACGTAATGCCATCGAAGCTCGCCAACTATGACAAAAGATCGTCAAATAGACGCAGATCCTCCTTCTCCCACCTTGTCCGCCATCCTCGCGGAGCTCGACGACTTCGCGCCACCTCCTGCGCCTCCAGATCTTCTCTCTACCGTCTCATCTCTCGCGTCCTGCCGCGTTGCTACTCTCCGCCGTCGCAAAGCAGAAGCCGAAGCCGAGCGACAGCGCGTTGCGGATGCTAAGGCCCTATCCCCTCCCATGACATTCACCCCAGAGCACATCCGTCAATACTGGCGTAAGATGGCCAGGGAGAAGAGGGCACTAGAGAAAGAACACGAACGTCGTTGGCGTGAAGCATGGAGAGCGCGACGACGCCCCAAGCCCGATCCCTTGTCGAAGCTCTCTCGCCCGGACCTGGATCGCCTCATAGACGATGAGGTTGCAAAGGAGGCCACAGGTCTTGGCCTTGAAAGGGCAGAGAACGAGGCAAAGCAGGAGTACGAAGCCCGCATGCACGCGCTTGAACAACGCGTCGATGACTTGGCCTTCATCGACTACAGCCGGCGCCGAGATGGGCCCCTGCGGTATCTCGAGGGCCTTCCAGCGAGTCTCATCGCGGTACACCCTCACGTACGTCCTTTGCCTGCACCGACGCCCTCTGAGAGAGGAGCGTGTCTTCAGTGCAGAGCACTCGGTATGCGCTGTTCGCGGGCGGTATATGTGGCGTACGGGCCAGGTGGTAGGTCAGAAGGATGGAGAGGTGAGTGCTCGCGGTGCAAGAGGAATGGGGACAGGTGTCTGGTGAAGAAATGGGCGTGGCATTTGGATGACAATGTGGCGGGTTGGGTGTTTGCCAATGGCGACAAACGGAGAGATGAGAATTTGGTGAAGAGATTGTTCGAGATGAAGGACAAGACGAAAATCATCAGGGCTTTGCCGACGTGGCATGAGAATGATCGAGCGGACAATGTTACTGATCGAGAGTATAAGCCCAGGGGTTGGTGGAATGTGTTGAAGGATCGAGATACCGAGTGGTGAGGGAGAGCACAAGCTGAAAATGCCTGGCAATGACAGTTAAGGTGGGCAAGAAATCACCCTTGTTTGACTTTCAAATCACAAACATGACTTCATGTATCAAGCTAAGTTCGTTCGTGTACCAAAAAGATCCGCTGGAAGCATGGCGCCGTGATATATATCGCGTTCCCAGTCACATTTGTAAGTCTCCTTCGCCAAGAGCCTCACTGTGAAATTCATCAACGCCTTAACAGGAAACAAGGACCCATTGACAGTTCCCATACTTTCAAAGTCGTTCCGAGAAGTATTGCACACCCAAAACAAACAACAGAAACTCCCAAATTCACTCCATGTACAACACAGTTGTCAAGTTACTGCTCAGTGGAACCTGGTTTGAGGCGCATCCAGCTGGCCAGAGCCATCCGGCTTGCCAATCGCATCATATGTACTCCTTCGTTTTTTCGGGCTTGCTGAAGCCTCTGTTGGCGTTGCCCCAAAGTGCGTACTTGGTGAGATGGGAGCTGGGTCAACAAGAAACTTTGAGTCTGATCTTTCAAGTTCCCGAAGGACTTCTTGGCGGTGGTGATAGTTGACGGGAGGTCGCAGATGCCTCTCCAGCCCAGGCAATGGCAGTCCTGCGGTATCACGATCTTTGACCTTTGGAACCCTTTTGCGTTTCGACCGAGACTGTGTTTGTATTGGAAGAGTTGGTTTGACGAACTCATGCCAGGGTGTTTGGGATTTCTTTCGTCGTAGCTCCTCCATCCCACTTGGGCTGCCGCTTCTTGGCCCCGGCGACTCAAAAGCCGGTGTAGCAGAAGAGGAGGGGGGTTTGTCGTCGGTGTTATCAATATCCTCCTCAGCCAAGCCAGTTGTACTGCTGCCACGTGGGCTCTTCTCGAGCTTCTCGCTTCGCGCTGACGTTTCAGCCAGCTCCATGAAGTATGGGCTGGATGATGATCTAGATAGGCTAGTCTTGGCCAAATTCGGCAGCTCCCAAGGCATCGGCTTGAGCTTATCTTGAGGTTTCCAACAAGACATCATCCTGTTTTCCAAGATCTGGAAAAACCGGACGTGTTTGTCTGGTGTACATAGCCAGGCATGTTCTTCCGCTTCCTGGGCCGTCATCCTTTCTGAAGGGTGAGTCTGGAGACAAGACCAGACAAAGTCGACTCCATTGGGTGATGGAGTTTTAGGCAATCTTGGGAAAAGATCGCAGAGGTAGTCTCCAAGTTCTTCTTGGTCCAAGCGGTTAAGGTCCGCGTCATGATTATCGGATGCCAACAGGAGGAGCGCAACAACGCCCAAGGACCAAATGTCAACCGCCGACGTGTGAGCTTGTCCGCTCGTAGAGAATTCCCTACATGTTGTCAGTTACCCAGCGCCATTCGGAGCTTGCTTATCTCAAATGCGCTCAACCTACGGTGCCTGGTATGCTGTGGTGCCAGCGTTTGTGATCATTCTGCTGCGCCGAGGGACAGCCGAAGTGCCAAAATCGGAGAGCATGACGCGCTGGTATGCAATCTTGGGGGAATATGCCAACAGAATGTTTTCTGGTTTAAGGTCCCGGTGCACAATGCCTTTCTCGTGTAGATAGCAGAGGCCGTGAACTACTTGGCGAATGATGATGCGCGAGTCGAACTCCTTAACATTCCCATGACGGTATAGAAACGACATGAGGTCGCCCCCTGAGGCAAGTTCCGTGAAAGTGTAACTGTGCATCGGTCAGACAAATGCATTACCAATGAAAGAAGCTCGCTTACAGTGAGTGCGGAGAGGAAACGGCATCGATATATGGTAGAATGTTGGGCTGCGCCAGGTTAGTGCATCTGGAACTGGACAGTATAGTAGGGAACTCACATGTTGTAACTGGCGCAAAATGTCGGCCTCCTGGAACTTGCGTCGAATATCTTCCTGAGCATTCTTACCTTGTATCTTGTCAAGGTTTACCAGCTTACAAACCAACTGTTTCCCAGTTGAAACATCGTTGGCCAAGCAGACAACGGCTTCCGCCCCCTTGCCAAGACAGCGTTCAGTCACTTGGTACTTATGTCCAAACATCTGACACAAGTAGTCATGTTAGAGGCTCGGGCCGGTGGAAGTAGCAGGGCTCTGGTGCGACATACCTCACACTCTTTCAGTTGTAGCTGGGTCAGCTCATAGCGTGGAGGGGGATGATCTTGAACGACTGTGAACTTCTAGTGAGGTCGGATTTCAATGACATCTCCATCCTGCAAGAGGTAACCTTGAGATATTTCAGGGCCAGAGCCAACATTCTGACCATTCACGAAGGTCCCATTGGAGGATTTTCGGTCGCGGACGTAGATATGGTTGATGGTCGGCTCGTACACAACAACGTACACTTCGCAGTGGTTGCGAGACACCCTGAAACCCCGGTCATTGTCGAGTGCCAAGGTGCTGCAAAAATGAGTAGGTATTCTTCACACCCAAGCAATTTTTTGCTCACTTTGAACGAGGGTCTCGTCCGATCTTAAGGATCCTTTGTTCCCAAACTGGAATCAAATCTAAGCAGATGGTTAGTAGGAGCCACTATGTGTGGAGAAGATGGAGGACGAATGGGATTATCGTGAGCTCTCGGACAAGCATACGCTGTGATTGATTATGACTGCGACTGTCCACAAGATGGAGATATGCAGCTGGTGCGTGTTCTGGTACAGCTTGGGATGCGTCTTCAAGGTCCATCTTGATTCTTAGCGATCTCGAAGATTCATCGCACCCGTGTAAGTGCTTCCGAGGGTCAGTGAGATGAGCAGTCTTGATATAGCAGGAACGTCTAATCTGGAGGTAGTGTCGTAAGCACTACTTTAATATTTCGATTGATAGAACGAAGATGAGGTTTTATTCATCCAGCTGCGTCTGTAAAATCGAGTCCAGGTTTCGCGATATCGTGGAAACCGACAGCACTGGCAGTCGCGCCTGCCTGTTCCTGGAGAGAAATACCGTGTGCGTCACAGTGATTACGCATTGACACTGTGCCAACTGCACCACAAGCGCGACAAGAGTGGTCGCGCTAAGTCACGTGATCCCGCGGGGTTGCGTGCCCTACTATGACCTCCAAAAGCTCTGGAAATCTCCCCGCGAATCTTGAGAGTTGTTCCTTATCCAAACACGATTCTCATCCACGAAAGAGTAAGCACGCGACCCTGATCGAGCCAAGAGCAAGGAGCTTGGGAAAGACGCTGAGTCATGCGCTTTGTTTTTCCCAAGCTACTTGCCTGCGGCATGACGCATTCATCCATCAGTTGCTAACAGTTTGCGACAGCATCGTCGATCAAGATGAGAGCCAAATGGAGAAAGAAGCGGGTTCGCCGCCTCAAGCGCAAGAGAAGAAAGATGAGAGCTAGATCGTAAGTTACAGCGTTCTCACCATCTTGCAACTGCAGTCACTGACATTATCACTAGCAAATAAACACTTCACCCTCAAACCTGACTCGACTCATCTCTCATGATGTTACGACTCCACACGCCTGAACGACAATTGCAGCCGAAGCTGGGCGCTCACCATTCACAACGCCTCTAGGACCTCCCGCGACTTATGGAGCTGGGATTTGACTTTGGGATTTACGTCAGGGTGGCAGAACCCCGCACCTGAGCGGCTGTTAGGGTCACATGGGATATCATGGCAGATGGGAACTTTGACAACTGGACGGTCGGGAACAAGGCGGTGTTTAGGATCGAAGACCATCAGGCATGCTCGCAAAGACGACGCACTCAGAACTTGATTGGCACGTTCAATGACAAACAAACTGCAGAGAATGCCTCTGACTGGAATTTCGAATGCTATTTTCGTTCTTGTGCTGCGCCCTGTGACGTAAACCCAAGCTTGCATAGCTCCCAGCTTGACCAGCTACTAGCTCGTTGCGTCACACCCTGTAGACCACTCACGGCTTAATTGGGAACCGCCTGGAGCCTTGTGATGAATGCCTAACAATCCATCTTAATGGCTTCGAATTCGCATTTTCTGCATATTAAGCAATTGATGCCTGTGTGCTCAATTGGTATGAACCCATCAGCTCATGGTTCGGCCTAGAATACAATCACCAAACCACAGTGACGTAAAACCGTCAAACCCACCCACAAATCCACATCACAGGGCACGCATGCAAAACCCCTGGTTCGCTCAAGGTAGCTCGAGGAAAGTGTAATACAGTACGTACTCTTTTAAGTGGATTCTTTCACCGCCTACGTCTTTTACGGCTAAACCACGGTCTCCTTTTTTCTGCCGCTGACCCTTGGAGATTCATGGTGGGATGGGGCTTCCATTGCCCAAAAAAATTTGGCCGCTCGAATCAGGTAGATTTCAACGGCAGAGAGCAACATACCAGCAAATTCGACCCAACAATGGCCACAGAAAGCATCAAGAAGCGCAAAAGAAGCGGCGATGCTGTTTCTAAGCCGAAAAAGAAGGTTGCGATCAATGCGCCTCCTTCATCAGCAACCGTTTCCTCCGTACTCCGACCCAAATTCTGCCCTCCCGTGATAGGTATCAAGCACCGCTCTCCAGAGGTGGTAACGGCGCAATACTGACTGAAGTGCTATAGCTACCGTTCCGGGCTTCGACATACCGAAAAATATTTCTTTCCATTCATATGCGCCCAACAATGGCGGCAAATCGAAATCGAAGCAGCCCAAGTCAGCCGGCGAAAATGATTTTTTACTGCACTCATCAGCGCATCGAAGCCTCGACTACACAGTGAAATCTGAGGGACCAAGGGGAGCAAAGCCTGCTTTGAACCACTTTATCGGCATCTACGATTCCAAGACTGGCAAGCTTCAGGTGGTGGAAGCCAAGAAGATGACGATTCGGGGAACAGTACGGGCAAAGCAGGCCTCAGCGGCTGCTACGGGCGAGCGCGATGTCAAACAGGTACGGCAACTGAGCTATGAGATGAAAAGCATGCACGCTAACTCAGTTACAGACAATGATGGAGCTCAAGACCGATCTCGGTCAAACTTTCGGTACCAAAAAGGCCAAGAAGGCCATTCAAGAGAACGTGCTCAACGCCATCGCCCCTCAGAAAAAGGCCGGAGACGCGCCTACCAAGATCGATGCAGCAGCCCGCGCTATGCTCAGCTCGGTTGGAGAGATCACCTCGACCATGGCGTCGAGAGAAGAACTGCAAGCTGTAGTGGATGAAGCCAAGCCCGTCCCGATCGCCAATGTGGATGCGACCGAGATTCAAGACGTCTACGACCCCAAGAAGATCATTGGTGCTGATATTCTCAACCTCGTGCCAATCCGAGAATGGCAGGAAAAGGCGCGACACAAGGAAAGCATCCAGGTGCCCTCTCGCTTTGTCGCTGCGCGCGTGAACCGGATAGCCGTCAACGACGATGGCGAAACCCGACTTCGTGTGCTCCGCTACTTCTTCTTCGTTCTCGTCTTCTATCTTCACTCCAAGCCTGGAAAGGTCCGGGGAACCCGATCTATACCCCCTCGCGAAAAGCTTAGGGAAGTCTTGGCGCCGGCGCCTGAGGCTGTCATTGAGAGCATTCGCCGCAAGTTCTCTGACCGGGGCGAGATGAGAAAGTTCCATATCGATCTGCTCATGACGCACTGCTGTGTCTTTGCGTGTCTTGTGGACAACTTTGAGGTGGATACCCAGAATCTGCGAGACGATCTGAAGCTTGACCAGAAGACGATGAACGCCTATTTCCACGAGATCGGCGGTCGCGTCAAGCCGGTTACCAACAAGGAGACCAAGACAACAGTAACCCTGGCGCGGTTGGCTCTGCCTCTGAACTTCCCCAGGCAGAGACACGTGGCTCCCAAGCGCCGTTAAAACCGGCAATATCAGAGACGAAGTCAAAGAGAAGACGTAAATTGATCCAGGACGGACGGTCATATGACGAGTCAAGGCCTGTTCCGGACGTACTTGTTGGCTGATGAACGTAGAAAAGATTGCATGTCGAGCTTGCCTTGGGGGCTTAGCTTTCAGTCTATGGAGTTGGTGACTTATTGGCGATTCGGAGACTTGTCGACGCTTCGGTTTGAAGCCAGCCTTTAGGTTCTGTTATACGATTACTGGTACATTCTTTTCTACTTGCCACACTCGTGTATCCTGTGTTTTGCGTGCGATGAACAGGTCAACCAATGCCCTCACACTTGAGTTGTACCCGAGGACAGGCCAGCCCCCGGATCTCCTTTTCCCCACCACAGCGAGCCGGGGCCGAGGCAACTCGACGCCGAATGTGGGGAAACATTGGTTTCCAAGCTGGAAGCTCTGTTACCCTGTAGATAAAAGAGACATGACAACTTCTTCTCCTTTCTAGTCCTTCTTGCAATTTGTTCTTTTGTCTCGTGTTTTCTCTTGTCGTTTCGCATCACGCACTGTTCTAGTTGCATTTTACTTTTATCTTACAACTCGGTCGCGGCAACTCCATTTAGCTGATTACAACATGGCAGACGAATCTGTTATCCATCTCGATTACCGCGGCCGCGTAGCTGTCTTGACTATTGACAATGGGCGCAAGCTCAACTCTCTCTCGCTGAATCAGTACTATGATCTGGCGCAGAAGATGCGAGAAATCGCGGCCCATGACGAAGTTTATATCACAGTGCTTCTAGCAAAGGGCCGTTACTTTTCGTCGTAGGTGCTCCCTGGTCCCAGTCCCTGTTTCTCGAAGCACGTATAGCAACGTACCAACTCTGCTGCTGGAACAACGAGTGAAAGAAAAGAGCTGACATGAACAATCCCTTCCTCTAGAGGAGCTGATGTCTCGAGCGTCCGGAATCCGGAGACTTCAGGCCCAGACTCGTACAAACACTGGCTCCAGAACTTTGTCGCCTTCAATCTCAACATCACCCACGCTTTTGCGACTCACCCAAAGGTCCTCGTCGTCGGCCTCAACGGCCCCGTTGTAGGCCTCACAGCTGCTCTAATCGCCTTTGCCGACTTCATCTACTGCGCGCCCTCCACGTTCCTGCTCACGCCCTTTTCCTCCATCGGCCTCGTCGCTGAGGGCGGTGCCTCCCGGGCTCTGGCGCTGCGCCTCGGCCCTGCGCGCGCCAACGAGGCCCTGCTCATGAGCCGACGCATTGGGTCCAAGGAACTAGAGCGCTGTGGATTTGTCAACGAAATCTTCGACGAGGGAGATGACGGCAAGTTCAGGGAGCGCGTACTGAAGGAGGTAGATGAGAGATTGGGGGAGCATCTGATTGGTGACAGCTTGACGGAGATTAAGAAGCTCATCAGGAGACCTGAGATGGACGTGATGCATACGCAGAATGTGCATGAGGTGTTTGCTGGATTGGAGAGGTTCAGGACGGGGATTCCCCAGCAAGAGTTTGCCAAGATTGCCAGTGGCGCGAAACGACACAAGCTGTAATGGTTTACACAGGTATAGATGAGACGGAAGAGACATAGACTAGGTGTAAATGTCACTATGTAGACGTGCCACTAGAAGAGGCCGCGAATCTGGAAAGCTACAGTGGCTCCCCAGTTATATTATACACAGAAAACGCATCCCGTGTCTTATGCTAGCAGACCAAACAGCAAGCTGATCCTTTGCCAAAAGTCGTTGGCTGACTTTGCAACACGCTGCCGTGCCGTCGCATCTTCCAAGCCGGTGCGCTTGAAGACCTCGTCCTCGAGACTCCGAAACGCAGTGCTCGATTGTTCGTCTATGCCGCCAATGCAACGTTTCAGGAGGGCAATGTCGAACAGCCACTGCGTGAAGAGGTCTGTCTCTTGCTGAGGAGTTTGGTCTGAGCTTTCAGTGGCCTCTTTCGTCTCCCCATCGTCCTTGTTCTCAGTGTCCTCGTTCTCAGCGTCCTCCTTGCCGTTTTCCTGAGCATCCTCCTCAACATCCTTCCCGTCTTCTCCAGCGTCTTTTCCCTTGACGTCGTCTTTCTTCGTGTCTGGTTTTTTGAGCACGTCCTGCGTCCTAGACGAAATGCCCGTCACAGCCTCCTCCCATATTGCACATAGCCGCCTACTCAGATGTTTCTTCAAGGCAGATACAGCAGCTTTGGTCCAGAGATCCACGCCCTCGTCCGACATGGATAGCGACAAGATCCGCAGAAACTGAAAGATCTCTGGCGATGGCTGGTTCGGCAGCGGTGGCTCTCCCTCCCAGAGAAGGCGACCAATAATAGTCCGTGGTGAGGCGCCCTGGGTGGAAAACTGTTGCAGTGCGGGTGTCGACACTGCGACTGCTAGCTTGTCGTGCAGTGAAGGGACAACAGCCAGGCCGAATGATTTGGTCGACGGGCGTTGAGGTAGTTTGTGCCGGATGTCTCGCAGGACGCGGAGGAGGTACATGGCAACCTTGCCGTTGCGCGACGACTCGGCTTGTTCATCCCAGAGCTTCTCGATCTGCTCCTCGAGCTCCCTGAACGACCTATCCAGTGTTGTGTCAAGCTTCTCCTGCAACATCTGGGGGTCATCCTTGCTCAGTAGCTTTTGTCTGGCCTCAATTGTGTCTTCATCCTCAATCTCATCGTAATCGTTGTCCCATCGCTGTCGTCTTAATTGCTCTACAACCTCCTTGACGTCGTCAATTACATGATACCAAGATCTGTAGCAATGCGCCGCTTTAGAAACAGCATCGTTCCGGCCGTAGAGTCGCGATACAACTTCCTGGACAAAGGGCCCAGCGCCGCCCGTCAGAGCTGCGTCGTAGCCATCGTCGTTCCAAATGCTCAAGTGTTCGTCAGTGATGCCATCTTTCCAACGTCCAAGTGTTGCAGAGAGCTCCGAGCCAACGAGGCGGAGCTTGCTGACCTTGGTGTCGAGCACGGCCAACATGCGGGAGTTTATGGCATCTCGCAGCGCATCCTGCATCTCGGACGGGTCGATGCCCCGTGCCTTTCCACCATCTCGGATCCAGAGCTCCAGGACGCGTGTTCGAAGTTCCATGATCAACTTGAACTCTGTCATTGTTTCGAGGGTATTCTTGAGCCCCTCAAGTAGTACCTTGGATCCCTTCTCAGACCACCGCGCCAACATGTCTCGTGCCTGACTACCGTCCAGATCGTCATGTCGAATAAAGGGTGTAAAGTATTGGATCTCTTCACCACACCAGCGCTCATAGATATCCAATCGTAGACCCTCAAGCTGCTTCAGACTGGGATCGGCCAGTAGAGGATTGCTCTTCAACCCAGATAAAGCCAACGATAGTCTCCCTGGGACCAGAGCTTGCACGTCTAGTAGTGTTCTCGAGTAAAGCTTGAGGCTGTGGACGACGTCTTCGGCGCTCCTCTTGCGACTGCTCTCTTCCACGTTGAAGGCAAGCGCCAGAGCCTCTCCTCTCACATGAAGAAAATGCCGTAGCACGTCTCTCGCTCCCGAGCTGGTCGCCAGGCTGTAGGCACAGAGGGCCTTTTGCACGTCTTCCCTCTCTGTCTCATCGCCCGCTCTGTCAAAGACCTTCTCGACATTCCTGAGAAGCCTTCGTCGTAGTCGGCTGACTGATGCTTTGGCTGCCTCGATGGCTCGACGACTACTCGCATCGGTGGCGTCTTCCGCGAGATTCTTGATCAAGAGTCGACTAAGGACCAGAACCTTGGTCGACAACACGAGTCTATCCCCCTTCTTGACGCAGTCGCCCACGCCGCCTCCGCCCTTGAGTATCCGCCCGACAACCAAGATGCAGGCGTCGAGGAGCCTGAGCCGCGCAGCGTTTGCCGCATCCGACTTATTTTCTTTTGCGAGAAATTGAGAAAGTCCCGTTGCCTTGGCCCCGATCACGGCTCTCCCGCAGCGGCCACCCATCTTGCACAGCAGCTCCTGAACGACATCGTTGTCGTCGCGCATGTGCACGATGGTGTCGGCGGTACCCAGGAGGTCCCGGTACGAGGTCCCGACCTGCGTGCGCAGGCGGGTCGACTTCTCGTCAATTGCGACATGGAGGTTCTTGTGGATGGCGCGGATCTGGGGGAGGGTGTGGTTTGTGGAGAAGATCTGGGCGGAAGAGGAGAGCTTCGATGGGTCAAAGTCGGTCATTTTCGGTTCGTAGCTTGCGTGAGCGGTAAAGACGGAATCGCTCGGTGCTTCCTGTCTACCTGCATTGGATAGCGGGTCGCTGCACCAAGCTGTGCTGAGTCGCTTGTGAGTTGAAGGAGTTGTTAGAGGTTTGCGGGTTGCTTCAGGGAAGCTGTCCATCAAGCAACGTGGAGTTTGGCGGGGCCCAAAAGCGCAGCCCACCC
>JADBHU010000075.1:0-94567 GCA_017140155.1 Fusarium devonianum | reverse complement strand
GCCCCCCCCCCCCCCCCCCCCTGAATATCGTGAGAGTGGCAGCTAACACAGTCTGCAGACAAAGACCGGAAAGTCGTATGAGCGCGCCTCGATCATGGAGCACCTCCGAAGACACCCTAGCGATCCCTTGACCCGCGAGCCGCTGCTTGCCTCGGAGCTACGGCCAAACCTGGGCCTGAAGCAAGCATGCGAGGAGTTCCTCGAGGAGAACGGATGGGCTGTGGATTGGTAAAATTAAGATGAGGATTCACTTTGTGATTCTAGGGCGGCAACCTGAGTTCTTTGTTTCATGCCACGCTTGGAGTCTATGGAGCGAAGTTGGGCATTTTGTGTGAGAGATTTTGAGACATTTGCATCGCTCGGCGTTTGGAAACGGAAAGCGTTTTTCTATGACGATTATACATTGGTATTTATTCATACATATTAGGATATAGTTGTAACTGCATACTAGCACACAATAGAAAGGATTCCCCTAACATGGGCCTGTTGAGTGTCTCGCGATCGCCACTGTAAAGCGATACGTCTCTGGGCTGCTGTTACGACTCTGGACTTGTCCAATATCGAACAAAATCACGCGCGAGATAAAGTTTCCACAGAATGCAGTATTGTCATCATACAGCTATTCTTGATTCATTGTCGCATCGCTAGCCTTCAACTACCCAGACCAACCCCCCAATATCCCGCCGCAAGTCTGTATGTACAGGTAGAAGTCATCAAGCCTGCGCTCCATCCAAAATGTGTCTATACTACACCCGGGAGCGATGACAGTACACAAGCGCCATGCAAATAATGTCCCAAAGTCAACAAGTACTAGTAATCAAGAAACGCTAAGTAACGCCATGCGTATGCATTTGTACCCAAAAAAACATGATTCCGTGTGCTGATCTCACCCAGTCCATCAACGCCTTAGATGAACGCGTGGCCACTGTTGTCGTCTGGATCTTTGACAAGCCCTTGCCGTTCCTCTTCGGTTGGCTCCTCGACGTGAGACGTACCCCTGGACGAATGAGGCCGCTTGAACACGTTGTGGAAGGAAAACTGGCGTCGGTTCCCCTGAGGAGTTCCATGCGGAGGAGGAGTAGGGGGGGCAAGGCTGTTGTTGCTACGTTGTGATGCGCCTCGGTACTCGGTATCCTGCTGATCATATACGTGCTCGCGAGTTTGGCCATAGTAAGCGTCGGCTTCATCGTCGGGCTTGTCCCTAGGCACCGCAATCTCAGTCAAAGGCACGGGATGCATAGGGCTCTGGGCCTTGTCGTTCGCATGGTCGTCCTGGTAGTGGCGACCCGAGAAGTTGGTAAAGCCTCGAGCTCGGCCACGGATCGTACCCGCGATGCTCGAGAAGATGGTACTTTGATCATTGTGATCATCGCGGTCGTCGTGGTCGTCTTCGTCATCTGAGGGTGGGAAATGGGACATGCCCAGAGGTGGATGAGCCTGCGAGCGGCCCAGCGGACTGCGTGGCGGCGGTGATGCGAATCGGGGAGAAGTCGGCGGTGGCGATGTTGCGGCTCTTGAACGTGAGCTGACGGTTCCAGTCCTGAACGTCATGGTCCTCCTCCTCCTCAAACCGTCCCACTCGTACTCGGGCTGCTGATTCTCGTGAATAGGATCCATGGCTTCCATCATCATCTTTTCCTCGTGCAAGCGCTTGAGCTCCTCTGCCTCCATCCTCAGTCGTTTCTGTGAGATCTGTCGCATGATCGCGGCGGTTCCACGAATGGCATCAGCCTTGGGTTCCGATTCTGGCTGTTCCTGCTCTGCAATGGTCTGGATTTGATCGAGGTCGCCGCTGAAGACAGCAGAGTCTGGAACATCTTTGGCGGATTTTGAGAGCTGTAGTAAGACAACCCCAGAACAGATGGTCAAGAAGCCTAGTACTACAGTGACGATCGAAGTGGCCGTGCCCTTGAAGCCCTGAAACAAGATGGCGGAGGTGATGATGGTGGTGCTGGTGAAGTAAACGTAATACGTAGGGGTGACAAGGGCCGCATTGAAGATGTTAAGGGCTTTCTGCAAAAGATCAGCAAGGGAAACATAGGTAGAACCGGGGATCGTACGTTCAGATAAATGATTTCTGTTACCAATGTCGAAATAACAAAGAAAAAGAGGACCCATAGGAACCACTCTTTGTATTGAGGCTTGCCGTCAATCCAGGCAATGATGGCAGCGCCCAGTCCCTGAGTCGAGACGACACTCAAGCCACCAATCCAACTACAGATGGAGATATAGACCAACATGTTCTTGTTGCCGTACCTGGGCGCAACCCAGATTGCAGTGACGATAGATCCAACGATGACGAGGCCGGTATATGTCAGAAAGCCTGGTGTAATGGCGTACTTTTGCATCTCTTGAATATCGGAAACGGACGAGGTATGAGGAGCATTCATGACAATGACAACCGAGCCGACGATACAGAGAAAGCAGGCGACCTTGCCGACCATGCTTAGGCGCTCCTTGAGGAAGATGGCGGACAGAACGGCAGTGATAACGACGGACAGGGCGCCCAGGGGCGTGACGAGAATGGCATCGGTAAAGGCGTATGCGACAAAGTTGCAGATCTCGCCAATGATCATGAGAGTCATGCCTCCCCACCAGTAGCCGTTCTTGAGATATCCATATCCTTCACCAGCGACCTCATTGTACTTTTCGTTTGCGCGCAACAGGCCGAACTTTTTGAGGACGAAGGAGACGCCGATGAAGAGACCGGAGCCGATGGCGAGGCCGATACCGACAGCTTTGTAGAATGCGGGTCGCTTGTTGGGGTCGCCGGTAGATATGCCGTTGCGCTCGAAGAGGTCGACGTCCATTGCAAGGGAAAATGGACCTTTTCCAGGCGGTCGATGAAGGAGAGAAAAGGTAGGGAGTCGAACGCGGAAGTCGAGTTTAGGACCACATGTGCGACGGCGGACGGCGGTTGCGGGAGCGACGGACAAGGTCTCGATTTAGGGGCGGATCATGGGCCGTAGAAGTTGCCAGGATACAAGCGAAATAGGAGCAAAAAAAAAGCAGGATAATCGAGTGTGAAACCCACGAAAGGCGTCTAAAGAGCGATAGGATGCAAAGGTTGGAGAAATCGAATAGGATCTAAAGTTGGGATCTGGGAACAAGAAACCTTGGAAGCGTCTCGCATGCCCAGCTTGTGATAAATGGATGGGGTGGGTGATCTTGAGACAGCCTACCTTAAGAGGTACAGCTAGTAGGTAAGGTAAGGTAGGCCAGTCTTCCAGAACCGCAAGTAGCGGTACATGCGCAGGTAATGCCTCCACCATTGGGCGCAGCAACGCGGGCACCTCACCACCACCACAAAATCCACTTGGGCAGTCTGCCCCGCTGTAGGCTCTGCACTCCCGGGGCAAAACAAGCTCAGTGCACCGACCCACTGGGCGGGCGGAGATGTTCCTTATTAGCGCCCCCATGAGTGGTTCGCCGTTGTTTTCCACGGGCGATATTTCACAGTGACAGCCCGGCGCCGAACTACAGGGGCTTGGGTCTCTGTTGAGCGGGGATACGTTCCATGATTGCGGGTACGTAGTCTCACCGAGATGCCTGGGTTCCATCACCAGCGCAACGGGATCTCAGCAATCTCCGCCTGGGGGATCACCAGCACGATGCATGCATCCTGCAGACGGGGACACAAAACGGCATGCAAGTCCAAGTCGGAGTCGAATGGAACTCTCCCAGGGCCCGGAAGCGCTGGACAAGGCGTCTCTGCCTCGACCAATCCGTTGATGGCCCGACCTGCCCCAAGTTGGTAAGGAAGCCTTTTTGACGCCGTTGAGAAACGCTGCTTGCTGCATGTACAGGTACAGGTACACCTGGCCCTCAACCCCCCGAGCCACTTACACTACGTACTCTCGATGACGACGGGTTCTCCCCGTTCCATGGAAGATCCCATCTCTGAAGACAGAAGCTTTGTGCATCTGCTGTCCAAAGCATCCTCTAGACTGCAGCGAAGTGACACAACTGTTTGTTTCGTTTGGGCGTTGCCCCTCAACCACTCAAGCACAGTTGACCTGGTTGCTATTTCTGTCTGAGGGTGGCATTGCCTGCACACAGCCCGGAGCGCTTTGCCGACTAGCAACACCAGCAGTTCGCGTGGTGTTTCAGATAATGTCTTTCTCCAAAACCTAATGGAAGAGCGAATCATGAAGATTCGATGTGCGAGTGGGGTCGAATACTTCCTTCTCCATCTCCTCTTCTGCTGAACGCCTGGGGCGATGAGGGATAATAAATGCAATCCTGCAAAAGGACTGTTTGGTTGAGGGTCACGGCCCAGCCTGGATCTCGATTATGCACGAGCTTTCTGCAAGTTGGGACGAAACCAAACCGAGGTTCCCTCTTATTAACCGGGGTCGCTTGAACTGGAAATAGAAGGGTGTGAGGCCACGGCTGCTGCTTGCTTTGTGGCCATTGTCTTTACCAGGCGCCTGAGATCGCTAGCTTGAAGCCATCCTTGCTGGACAACGAGCGCGCCTCGATTGCTCTACGCCTCGTGCAACATGACATCTGCGTGGCGTCTGGAAACGAAACAAGTGCAGCATTGTCTCGCTAGCGCAATTCTTATTCATTTCATCTTCATGATCTGGGGTATCTCATTCTCATGATGCGTCCGCTGTCTCAAACAAACCGTTCCACATCTTTCCAGCTCTTGTCTGTTCACTTCAGCCCCTTGACATGGCTTTTACTTGGGATGACCTCGCCCAACCACTTCCGGACCCTTTCATCCAGCGGTAGCTTCGTGTTCTCATCCACCTCCTTCAGAACATGTGCCTTGAGTTGGGGCCGCTTTTTCTCGGCCTCTCTCCTTTCCGCAGCCTTGTCTTCCTCTTCCTCTCTCCGCCTCTTTCTTATGAACTCCAGGTTCGGATCTGGCGGTACTTCTCTCCCTGTGATAAGGCGAACTCTGGTCCAGAACAACTGATGCCTTATCGACGCGGCGCGGGCATTGTAGTCCACGGCCATATCATAGTTGTCTTCCAACCAGGTGAGGACGATATAGAACTCCTCATGGTTGGCCACCCTGCCGAATCGGAGTCCCATGTCGATAGCAGCCTTTGCAATCTCTTCGGCACCGGTGGCGTTGCCATCCATGCTTAGGAGGAACTTTTGCACGGCAGGATGAATGACGCCGAGCTCAACTGAGTGAAGAACCTTTTGGAGTGTTGAATGCAGGTGAGAGTTGCCCGTGCGCGGAAAGAATTTGGGTTTCCAATCTTTGGATGGCGGAACCTCGATCTTGATGATTTTCCCTCCCTCAGGCTGGTGTTCTACCATAGTCGGCTTGTCAACTTCGTGGGGATGGTCCACTCTTTGTCTTTTTCTGGGCTCGGCCTGCGGTTCACCACTTGGACCTGGACATGGCGTTTCGTCGCGAGGCGGACTTCTCTTCCTGGGGTTGCCTTCTGGTTCTGGTTCCGGCTCGCAGTCTTTTTCCAGTGATAGGGTGTCGTCCCAAAACTCTGGATCCTCGGCTTCCTCCTCCTCATCATAGTACTCATATGAGGAATCATACTGTACATTGTTTAGCTCCGAAATTTTCCACCGTAACGATGGCGGATTTCTCATACGTAGTCAGACGACGCGCTGTCTTCATTCCGCCGCCCAAGCAGTAGCGCCGCCAGAGCTGCAATTTCGACCCTGCGTTCGCAAAGTATGTCGTCCTCGATGATATCTTTTATCAGGATGTCGCGAATAACTTCTTTTGTTACACCTGGAACGGTGGGGAAGTCGGCCATTTTCCCGTACTGAAATTCTCGCTGCTTAGTGCGCGAGATGGCGATGGTGTGCGATGATGTTCGATGATGAGGAGGTCAAAAGCAACCTCTCTTATCATCAGTCGTGGATTCTCCGTCATTTTGATTCTTGCCCGTGGCCGACAAACCCGAGGGCGCAGAGTGCGAACTGTGGGGGGTCGCCCAGAGGCGACCAATCATCTGCTCTGGTAGCGGAACCCAGGCCCGTCTAGAATTCCTGGGCATGATAGGCCTCGAAGATCCCTCGTTTTTCGTATTGCCTCAATCAGAAGCCTCGCCTTAATTAGCTCCATATATCACGTATCGCTCTCTTGTCCGACAAGTCTCTTCTCCACGAGCTTGGGCCAGGAGTTTGAGAAAAGCGCGAGTTCCCACCATATATACTGCACCCTCGGGCCGGTCCTGGTGTCTCAATTGATTCCCGAATAAGATTTCAGGATGGCCTAGAGAATCAAGGAAGCAACCCCAGCAAGGCCTTTTGCTACTGCTTATACAACCCTTGAAGCGATGCCCTCCTAAGCCAGTAGAGACCAGTCGGAGTCTTTCGTCAGTTTCCTCGCTGCAACCCTATGGATGCAGCAGTAGCTTAATGGTCCAATAGCCCGCTGTCGTGGGAGTCGAATCTAGTCCCAAAAGATCTCCTCAAATTGCAGCCATGGGACCCCCGTTGTGTCATTTTCAAGCATATCTAGCTAGCTAGCTTGCTTGATTCTCCTCTTTCTTTCTGTCCTTGGGTTACTTGTCCTTGCATTCATCTCTGTGTCTTTCGTTCGGTCGACCAAGTCATTCGCGCTGGCTCGCTCCTATCACTTGTTTGCCGTTTTTCTTTCTTCCAGCCCCAGGGCATTCCTCAACCCACTCTACGATGGCGAATTCCAACGCTGATAATCTGGTCAAGGAGATTCCGGAATGCGCCAGTGGATGCTTCCAATTTGGTGTTGCGGCAACTAGCTGTGATGAAGGTGACTACGACTGTTGGTGTTATGATAAGAATCATCAGACCATTGTAGATACGATGCAACAATGTCTTGACAACATGAAGAAGAAGCTCAAAGAGTCATGCAGTAAAGATGAAATGCTTCGTATGCCATCTCGGCCTGCTCTTTTGGGGTTCTCACTAACAGCCGGTGTAGAGATGGAAATGAGTTACTGGAAAATATGTGAACAATACTGGGAGCCCTATGGAACAGCCACTCAGCCCGTCTCTGCGACAGCAACTTCAACTGCAAAGACCACCCTCAAATCGGCAACACAAGACTCCGTCACTACATCCGAACGAACCACGCTGGCGACCTCTGCAGTTAGCGAACTACCACAGACCACCGACGACTCGACCACACCAAGCGAAACCAGTAGCACCTCGTCCGAAAGTGATGGTCTATCGACAGGAGCGCAAGCTGGTATTGGCGTTGGTGTCTCGCTCGGTGTGCTTCTAGTCGGCATTGCCGTGTTCCTATGGCTACGAGAGAGGCGGCGGCGGCACATACTCCAAAAGCAACTACAACAAGTTGAAGTTTCGAAATCATCAGATCAAAGCATCGTTGTACATGACAAGACAGGCCCCCATGAAATGGAGGGTGATCGACCACACTGTGAAGAACTACGCGGGAGTATGAGAACGCCCGAGCTGGTTGCAGGGCCAGCCGTGCCGTCAGAAATTCCAAGGAATGCCTCGCCAGAAGTCAAAGATGAGCCTGGTTCGTCAATCACTGCCATTGGAGGGTCAACGAAAGACAATATTTGATCGAGGCGGGCTCCACCAGTTGATTTTCTTCACATACTAAATCTTATTTGATTCAATGGAAAGGTGGGGGAACGGTAGAGTTGTGGTAATCTATTACCGGTAGGTGCGATGTTAGTATCTGGCCGAGCCGTCTGACTGTTGTCACGAAATTTAAATAAATCCA
This sequence comes from Fusarium devonianum, assembly GCA_017140155.1. Classification (NCBI taxonomy): domain Eukaryota; kingdom Fungi; phylum Ascomycota; class Sordariomycetes; order Hypocreales; family Nectriaceae; genus Fusarium; species Fusarium devonianum. Next base: position 86,904 of record JADBHU010000075.1, on the reverse strand, counting down.
AACAGTCATCCGCTATCTCTATTACTTTGGACGGCTTGGATGTACTCGCAACGTTTTGGTCATGGTATAATGGTAAAGCAGTTAGAGCAAATACCTTTTGGCCGCTGCTGAGATTAAGTCGGGTTTTGGATGCACAAGTGCCCTCACAAAACGCGCAAACATGTTACAAGAAAACTCGATCATGGTGAGTTTCCAGGGTTTTTGGCAACTTGCGTGGGCTCTTCCTTAACCTTCTTTATGGGACCGCGGAGTTCAAGGACCTGGTGATGACAGCGTAAGTGACAATCCGGTTTTGATCAAATGCATTTTGAGTTACCATAGCATGCCAGCCTTGTCCCGCAAGGGCTTCTGTGCTCAGGCCCAGGTCTTTAAACCCAAAGCAATGGTAGAAAGGGATAGCGTACTGCTCTGGTTAGAACCTCACAAACAGAGAAGGTGTGGGGTTTCCTGGGCTTACCGGTTGGCAGATCAGAGCGACTCGATCAGCCATACCTGACTCGTTCATGAGCTGAAGGTAGGACTTCATTGCCGTTTTGCCGATACCAACGCCCTGAACCTCGGGGCAGACGGAGAAGGAATGAAGACAGATTGTTCTGCCCGAAGACTGATGACCTACAGGAGAGCCTTTGCACGCCGATGCATTTCGCCAGTTCTCTGGTGAGGCCATATCTGCATCAGTCACAACCGGGTGCGTCCCAAGAGTAGCGAGGATGTGTGCAAACATGACGTGCTTGGCATGATCGTAACGGCCCGACTCAACAGGTCGACTATGCTGCAGTGTAGCGATAGTCCAATTCTTTGCATCACTTGGCCTGTAGGTGTTGAAGAGTCCGTAGCACAATCCTCCAGACTTTCGGATGCGGTACTCGATCTGTACCAGTCAGTTGATGGTAAATTCCAGATACCCTGAGCTGCATGTATATCGACCCAAGCAATGAGGGCACAGGGCAGGACTTAAACTCACATTCTCTCGCGATGATCTATGTCTAGGATCAGACAGAGCAGCGTTTTCGAGTGTCAGACAGGTTTCGATATCATTCTCGGTGAGGGGAGAGAGCATTGGCGCCCAGTGAAATGGGATGACCTTTTTCAGGAGACCAGCTTCTGAGTTTCTTTTTTGAATTCTCAATTGAGCAACGTTTCTCTTGGAGGTGACCATCTCCTCATCTGCATCGCATGAGTCGTCGATGGCACCGCCATCTTCATCCGTGTCCCTCTCATCGGCGGGGCCACCGGAGAAGATCATGCCTCTAGCAGCTGTGGCAAACTCATTCTTCTTTTCCATGCCAGGCATCGTTTTTCGAGATCGCTACGTGTAACAGATGAGCACCTCCACGTGAGTTCTTCGGTCAAAGAGCTTGCACCGGCTGCCAAGACAACTGCCTCCTCTTGAGTGAGCCGGCCGCAGAATGAGGCAGGTAAGAAAATGCAGCGTGTTGGCGGGCAAGTTTTTACTGGACTGTGTCTTCTCCTGCGTTTTGTCTGTAGCTGACCCAGTGATTTCGTGTCGAGTCGAGTTGCGCGGCTTTTGAAGTATTGCGTTGGTGAGGTGATGATGATGCGGCGGAGGCAATTGAGGATCCCCTGTGCACTTGAGATATATAGTGCAGGTGATAAGGCTTGCTATGGAGCCGACCCGTTGGTGTGACGATTGTGAAGAAGATGTTTGCAGATTTATTGAGTCACTGCATCGCGGAACTGTTTGAGTGAACAGGCGTCATGGGACGGGAGGAGCTTGACGTTGAGAATCCTGTTTGCTTGTCCAGCGCTGGCGGACCCACGGCTGCCGAGCGATCGGACGATGAGGGCGGCGCCGAGATGGATCCAGTGGAGACCAGACTCTTGCCCAGCTTCCAAACGCCAGCAACAGATATTCTATTCAAAGTACGGGTTGGCGCTGCAGTATATCTTGAGGGCCTTTCGAGACTTATCTGGCTACCAGAGCTAGGGAGTTGATGGATGGTGATTGTATTCTCTCACCTCGTCACGTATATGTCCATGGGAGTGGAGAGACTCATGGTGGCCAAGCACATGACACCGCGCAGAGTCATGTTTGGTTGTGATCGCGTGACCGCAACAACCGAAAGCCAAGGGGCAGGCAAGACGCCAATGAGCAGAATCAGCAGCCTCGCAGCAGTAACTGCGAGTTCGACGCATTCAGGCTCAAGGGAAGAAGCCCATATCTGGCACTGCACACGGTCGCTGTGCACCTTCCAGAATTCCCTGCCAGACCCTGGCCGATCACCACCCAGGGATCCCTGAAGGCACGACAAACAAAATCACAACGGGTACCTAATGCGAGGTTAAAAGGGGTCGGGTGGCTGAGAACAAGGTGCCTTGTGAGACTGCTGGCAACTCAGTCGCAGAAGTCAACCTGACGGAAAGAAAGGAGAGAGGGTGTTCATGCTGAGTAACAGCCAAAGGTGTACATAGTAGAAGGCTTTTGGAGGAGTTGTTATATCAGCACAAATACATTGCGTATCGATAGATGCCTGTTCTGCAAGGACCAGGGACATGGCTGCAACAACGTCAGTCATCTGCCGGTATCGCCAGTCAGCAGTGACCATCGACTTCACATAGCTGTTAGTTCGTAATCATTGTGCGTGCCTCGTTGACGCCTACGTTGACAGTTACAAGCCTGGTGCTGCGCTGTCATAAACGCATTGAGTATCGGTAGCCTTCTGTTAGCTTCCACATTCGGTCCGTGACTGCACAGACACACAGAGGCAATCGCCAACGAATAAGTTGGAGACAACAAGGCCTGAATGAGAGCAAAGACGCCTGTCTGCCTATGGATTGAGAATGCCCATCCGTGGATAGAGTCTCGATGATGTCCATACAGAGTGGAGGGCCAGAATGAGAAGAATACCTAGGCTCAGCTCGGGAGCTGCCCGCACAAAGCGCCAGCCTGCGGGGGAATCAGAATTGGATATCTAGCGCGGGAAGGGCTGTAATGGGAGGCTCTCGCTAGCAGCTCTCCTCCGCTCAGACGCTGCTGTCGTCACCACCGTCCGCCCCAATGCCGGCCCCCAAAGCTGCCCCTCCAGCGCCCCACAATCTCTACCTTAAGGCACCTAGACTCGGTAGTAACTTCACTAAGGTAGGTAGGTAGGCACATAAGGTAGGTAGACCCTCATCCAGCTGCCCCCAGCCTAGTAGGCCAGCTCCATCTGCACCTGCATCTACATCCCCGTTTGGTCACCGTCCGAACAAACCAACCAACCTCCTGCCTAACTCTCAGCTATCTCATCCAGATCTATCCACACGTGATCGAACTTTTCAAGATCGTTACGCCTACATCTCCTCGCCTCCTCCTTCTGGATATCGTCGCAGCTACCCAAGCTCGTTGGGCTACGCAGGCTTCCACCAACCACCCACTCAACACCCTCGAGTCTCTGACGTGTTCTGTCTGCTTTGACAGCGCCGTATTTAAAAACACCGACCCTACTCATCCCGAGGAAGTAAACAGAGACCGAGATAATTAGCGAAAATGTTGGTCCAACCACCCAAGGTCCTTGTCTGCGTAACACTGGGAGATGCTAACTACTGGCCTCGGCTAACAGGCGCATCACACTCAATATATTCAATCCCCAGGCTGGGGAGCAGGATAGTCTGCTCACCCTCGAAATCTTCTCCGACATGACTCTGGCAACTCTACGCGAGTCTATCCAGGCTGAATCTACCATCCCTCCCACTTCGCAGCACATATATCACAACGGCCGCCTCATCTCCGACGATACCCAAACGATGGAGCAACTCCAGATCACGGACGGAGAGATGCTAGCTTTGCATGTCAGGGACATGCGAGGCAGTACCGGCGTCCCAGAGGAAGCTCGGCGGCCCCAGCCTCGACGACGAACGGGCAGTGAACAGGACCCCGAGCTCATCCGTCTCCAAATCCTGGGCCAACCAGCCCTGAGGCAGCAGCTTCAGCAACAGCATCCCGAGCTAGCTGCAGCAGTAGATGACCCGGCCCGTTTCGCGCAGATCTTCCTTGATAGCCAGGATCGAGAGCAGCGAGAGCGCCTGGAACGACAGCGAGAGATTGAGAGATTGAACGATGACCCCTTCAACATCGATAACCAGAGAAAGATCGAAGAGATGATTCGTCAAGAGCGAGTGATGGAGAACCTGCAAAATGCCATGGAGCATAACCCCGAGGGTGAGTTGATATCGATTCACAGGTATATGGAGCCCGAATAACTGACTCTATCCGCCAAGTCTTTGGAAGAGTCCACATGCTATACGTCGACGTCGAAGTGAACGGCCACAGAGTAAAGGCACTCGTTGATTCTGGTGCTCAAGCCACCATTATGTCCCCTGCTTGTGCCGAGGCTTGCGGAATTATGCGGCTCGTTGACACCAGATTTGCTGGTGTCGCCCGCGGTGTCGGAACTGCCAACATCATCGGTCGTGTTCATTCTGCCCAGATCAAAATCGGCAGCTTGTTCTTGCCCTGCAGTTTTACCGTCATGGAGGGCAAAGCTGTTGACTTGCTACTTGGCCTTGACATGCTCAAACGATACCAAGCGAGCATTGACCTAGCCAAGGACAAACTCATCATCCAAGGTGAAGAGGTTCCTTTCTTAGGGGAGGCCGAGATTCCCAAAGACGAAGAGGCAGCAGTCGTGGAAGAGCCGACGTTGCCCGGACCTGATGGCACAACCATCGGGCAACGGTCAGGAGCTGTCATTCCTCCTGGCGAGCAAGTGCAGCAGCCTTCAACGACACCTCAGCTGGCCAACCCGGCCACTTCGGCTCCTCCGGCTCACCCTACGGCGCCCGCTCCATCTGCCCAACCCGCCCAACCAGCAGCCCCGAGGGTAGATATCTCACCCCAGGCGATCGAGAGCCTCGTATCTATGGGTGCTACCAGAGAGCAGGCTATCCAAGCGTTGCAGGCGGCAGATGGGAACGCTGATGTGGCTGCCAGTTTGATCTTCTTCTAGTTAGGTTTGACACCAGCCCGGAAAATATTTGGAGACTTTTAAAACTGAATTGGGAGGTATCAAGATCAGGGCGGAAAGGGAGCAAGGACAGGCGCCAGAGGTAAACTTAAAGAAGCGGGTTAAGTCGGTCTGTTGCTACGGGCCAACAGAGGAAATTCAAGTCCGCAATCACGGCCTGGCATTGGGTACTCGGGCTTTTCCACTCTGTGTGTCATTTGGGAGCAACATAGGACGAGAAACATGCACTTACGAAATAAGAAATTGCACGATGTACTTTGGTATGGACGTTTACCGCTGTGATGATATATATACGAATCCGGGCACATAGCTTCCCAACCCTGTTCCTCATCGAATCTTATAAACGCAAGGCTTCAAAATAGAAGATTCGTTAACCTCCGGTTCCTCGTCGACAGGATCTATCCTTCGGATAATAGGCCTCTTCCCCTTGGGGGCCTCCTGCTGTTTCACCCCCTTGCCTTTGGTTGGCGCTGCAGCCTTGATGAAATGCATCTTGACAAACATTCTGTTGGACAGATCGACCGCCTCTCGATCTCCCTGGAGTACGAAGCCGCGTGACTTGAGCGCTTCTACGAACGCGGACACATCTGTCTCCCGGCGGCGGTCTTCGGCGCCATCCACTTCCACAACCAGATCCTGGTCGTTGTCGGCATCGTCGTCAGCGCCGCCCTTGCCCTTGCCCTTCTTGCCCGCAGCAGCGGCCTTCTTGCGGTTCCCGACGCTATGGTTGACCGGGGCGTTCTTCTTACGGATGGGGCTGAAGCGGCTCTTGATCTCAGCGACCCAGAGTTCGCCCTTCCAGTGGAGAATGCGGTAGGCCTCCTCGACGAAGTCGATCCAGTTGGTACCCATCAAGGCAAGGCAGAAGATGGCGACATTGACGGAACCGTCAGCAAGGGGCAAGTTGGCGATGTCAGCCTTAGTGACGAGGGGGCTGGGGCTCTGAAGATCGTAGCTCTTGACGTTGATACGAAGCTTCTTCCCATCAGCTTTGATAGCTTCAGCGAGGCGCGCGTCGCCACACCCAAGATCTGCGATGATGCATTCCTGCTGCGTACGGGGCAGCGGTGTCTTCATCAGAGCCGTAGGGGGGGCTCCGGGCTTGCCCTTGCCTGGCTGGCGGACCTTGCCGCGCGCGCGGATGTCCTTGAGGAAGCTGTCGACGGGGTTTTCGGGCCAGACCTTGACTTGGCGACGGAAGCCCTCGTGATACTCGTCGAACATCTCGGGGGAGTCCTGGAAGAGTTGGTAGGCTTCTTCAGAGGGACGTGTGTACAGCGTCTCATTGAGATGTCGGAAGCGTGCCGAAATGAGTTTCTCTCTCATTGACGCTTGGAGGGGGGTGAGTTTAGGGGGCGCAGGAGCTTGAGGTGTTGCTTTGCTGATAGCTTCAGGCTTTTCTGATGAGCCGTCGGGCTCTGCATTGTTAGAGCTGGACTCCCCGGAGGGCTTTTGGTTGTTCTTCTGCTTCTTGTCTTTCTTTCCCTTGACATCCTTGACATCCTTGCTGGCCTTGGCCTGGGCATCGCCATCCTTCTCAGCCGACTTATCACTTCGAGGCGGCTCACCATCACCACGCTTTCCCTTGCCGTCCTTCTTCTGCCGCTTGGCAAGCTGATCGGCTTTGGGGGCTTCAGTCTTTTTGCCTTCGATAACGGATTCCCACAGATCAGCGACGGTGGAGGGAGTGACATTCTCGGAAGCAGCAGCATCGGCGTTGTTGCGCTTGCGCTTCCTAGCTTTTGTGCCCGGTGCGCTGTTGTTTTTTGAGGCCGACTCGGCCTTGAGGCCATCCGCCGAGACGGACCAGCCTGGAACCGCGAACATTTTTGATGATTTGGTATTGCGTTTGCAGGTTCTAAGTGAAGGCTACGTTGGTTGATGTACTGCGTGCTAGTAGTCGTAATTTTTTCGGGCAGATCTGATTTTTTGCTCGAGGTACGTGCCTGATTGGTCCGTGCACGCCATGCTTATTAGCACAGAAGACTTTACGGATACCTACGAACACACTATCTACCACCTACTACTACCAACCTCAACTAACCTACTACTATGCACAGCAGTTGACGTGCAGAGTACCGAACAGCTGAAGTTCACAGAGCATTCAGCATCATGGCCCACCTTGCAGAACGCCTAGAAGCACAAGTTGTTGAGCTATTGCAGATATTAATAGCGGATACCCAGCATCTCAGAAGCCATCACCTTTCATCCCCTGATGCTCAAGTGGAAGTGGCCGCGAGAATCTGGACGCGCGATAGCTCTTTCGACTACCAGTCTTGGTGCCTAAGAGGGGACATGTACGGAACTAAACAACTGCACAAGATACAATGCCGATAGTTGCCCTCGCCATCTCGCAGGATGGACACCAGCGGCCCAGACGTGTATTGTGCCCGTTAGCAGCCCTATAGATGCCTTTCGAAGAATGCATAGTGCATATTTGGAACGATATAAGCAAGAGCACCGACGGGATGTTGATCCTATTGGATGGGCCACACATGGCTGAAGCTCCCGCAATCACGACTTATACCGCACCATGAGTAGAGCTCTTCGTGCCCTGAACCGCCTTGGCCTCTGAATACTAACGAAAATTGACCTGATCCGTCGGAAGACTGGCTGCGGAGCTGGAGATCGCCATAGACTATTTGGTCATGTCATGGTCCGCATGACTGTGCTATTGGGGACAGCGGGTGCGTCCAGTGGCTTCTTCGGAGTTGGCATCGAGCCATCATGCACCAGGGAGAATTGCAAAGGTGAAATTTCAAATGGCGAGACTCGATAAACGACCGTGAGCTGTGAACGGTCAGAAGCTCGACTGCAGGGGAAACGCGGCCGACTTGGCCAGTTTGAAAATGAACCGCACCAATACTCGGATGAACAGGCATCGGAGGGTACCCGCGCTGATGTACGGTTCCGGGACATGGGTGTGACTTCCCGCAGAGAACTTCACTCTGGGGGCTTTATCTAAACACGAGGCGTGATTTCGACTCATGTCTGGGTTATGCATCGCGGCCGTGGCATTGCGCGCTCTTGAACCGCTCCGACCAGAGAGCGCAAAGTTATTACATAGTAGCAGCCATGGCGCCACAGCACGAGGGCTCCGACGTGAGAGCATGAAGCAAGAGACTCTCTGAAGATCGAGAGCAGGCACATCGCTCGACTATCCGTATAGCGGCACGGGCAGTTCAGACAATGACCCCCAAATAAGCCACGCTAGAAATGCACGCATGTCAATATTGTGTCGCAGAATTGAGCACGCCCACCTGTTCACTGGCGCTTATGTTCGGCTGCGGTGTTTCGCGAGACTCCTTGGACTCCCTCCCAAAGCCACGCCAAGACGTGCATCCAGGGCCGTACTCGTGGAACGGACCTATAAAGAGATGGGGCAACTTCCAGAGGCCTTGTCGTGTGGCGACGTTGTTCACTCTTTTCTGTACAACGCCGCATTGAGGGCAACGTTGTTTCGTCTGCTCGGATGCTGCTGAATTCACGACAAGCCTCCCATGCGGTTCATCGGGAATCTTCATACCGCGTTGAGACTGACCATCAGCAGCGCAGTGCTGATGGTCGGTCAGTGAAGCAACGGACTAACCAACCCAACGAGGGTCCTCAACATAAGGGCTTGCACGGCGATGTACCCAAGGGCAGCCAGCCTGCGCCGGAATGGGGTGGAGGATCTACGCCATCCCTTTACGGCCAGACAACGATGCAGAGAACCGGGTTAAGGACTTTGACGCAGACCGAAACAAGTCTGGTTACGCAAATTCAGTGTGTCTGGACAAGTTACACTTTACCTTGGTGAAAGACATGGCATGCGCTCAGAGGATCTGGACAGGACCAGAGACGAGGGACGTGAAACGCTGTGTAATGTTTGTGTTCCACAAACGCCACACGCTGCAAGTTACATCAAGTCGCAGCGCTTGAACAAGAGGGGCGAGGCCTTGAGGGCGCATGAGAGCGTTGGTTACGAGCGTACAGGAGTCCACTGCACTGGAAGGGGGGGGCGTAGACTGTGAGCGGGCGCGATTACAGGCCGCAGCGAGGCAATGCAACGACCGACTCAGCCAGTCACAAGATGTACATAAGTAGCAAAAGGTTCGCGGGAGCCAACAGCCTTACGCTTGGGGTTAGGTGACCATCAACGGACGGTGGAGGAAGTTAGATATTGCAGGCGGGCTCTGATTTGATGCAGATCTTCGAGATGCCGGTTCGCGGATGCGCGGACGGAGATCGGCACGGCCGGGTTAAGGTTGGGCCAAGGAACGCTCAGGATGTCCCGACTCCCCCACTTGTTAAGTTCATGGCGGTGGTGAGCTTGTCATCCCTGTCCCTGGTGGCTTTGACAACTTGATGAGGCAACCACCAACTGGGAATGCTGTGTGCTGTCTGTGTGTACTGTAAAGAGCAAAAAATGTTTGCTGATGGGCTTTAGATAACGTCATTGAGATATGGACAGGGACATGGCTCAGGCCTTGCAGCGGACAAAGAGAGAAGGGGAATAGTTGATCTGCATCCGCCGTCCCTCTCCGTCGAGAAACGGAAAGGATGGTTCGGGGTATTAATATCAATCTGTGAGCCGCCACGTTAGGGCGTCATAGTACCTACCTCTAGTGCTGTAGTCTAGACCGGCAGACAGCTGCTAACTCGCTGTACGATCACTTGTCTTGTACTTGTAGGTTGGTTCCACCCCAGACGTAAAGGTTCCTGGATTGCATGACGGATCCACTGCCACGTTGAAGGAGATCTGAAAGACTGAGGTGGAGCTTGTCACCTGTAAAGGCAAGCGGTGGAAGCTTTTAGTGTCTTGGCTCCGGCGGCTGCAGATTGTTAAGCGGCAATTAATGAAGCCATCATCTCAGATCTCTTATTGTCCGTACGGTACTTGCAAATGGCTTGCCCACCCGCTGGCCTGGTTGGTCACCCTCCTTTCGAGCCAGGAGCAAACTGCATTTGAAGAGGAGCGTGAGGTGGGAGGTAAGATATGCGCATGTCGATCCCGTGTAATCCCATATCCCGTACCTACTTACTTTTACCTCTAGTACGTTATTCAATCAAGTAGACTTGTCTCATACCCCTAGGAAGCCTCCTCGCCGTCAAAGCTGGATCCTGCGGGTTGGTAGTATTTCGTATCGCTGTGCCTCAAGCACACTCATTTCCTCCATCGACTATTAATTCTGCCCTCCTCGCCCACTAAAGGTAAGCGCTCCGTGTCTCTTGATTGTCCTTCCGTGACACCCACCCTTGCACTTGGTCTGCCTCGGACCTCCGTTTCTGGCTCTCATATCAAGACGTCTAGACGAAAGATACCTCACCTACCACTGACCCACCACCCCAACTCCCTGCTTCCGTGCTGTCAATTGCGTCCTGGCGAGCATAGCCTGGGAATACTACCTGCCAGCTACTCCCCGCAAGGGCGACACCTTCTTGTTCTCTCTCTTTGCTGCTTTTCATCGTCTCGCTGTCCTGTTTTACCCTTTCAGGTTGTTACCAGACGCAACCGGCCTTGGCTGGAGCCTAAGGTACTACTGACGTTAGCATCTAGCCCGGCACTGTGTACCTTTGCGGTTTGGGGCGCCATTAGGTATCCATCACCGCTGCATCGCCGGAAGCCCCCCACAGTATACGGGAAAAACCACCTTGGGCCACCTGGATCCCCACACATCCCAACATCCCGCTAACTACAGGCGGCGGGTACGGCACATCCCTCAGAACCCGGGGCGCGTTGCTGCCCTTCCTCGGCCCTTCCCCGTTCTCTCATCAGTCGCCTCACAAATCACAAACTTGGGCAGCTGGGCCTTACTAGAGGCACTTGTTTCGTCAACTGGGACCGCCTCGGCAGTGCAAGCAAGAGACCCGTCTTCCAGGCAGAGCGATACAGCTTAGAACAGAACATACAGCTCAACCAGCAGGCCAGAGTCGGACAGGCACTTATCACAGTCCAGACGGCCATTCTGGCCCGATCAACAGCCAGACGAGCAAGACAAAGACACCGAGCACAAGATACTCACCAACCAACCCTTATTGTCACGGCTGCCAAGCTCTGGCATCGGCCGGACTTGAGAGGAGAACCATCTACTAATCGCCCCGACGGCCGAGCTGGACTGCCAAACCGCCGATGCTTGAGTTACACGAACATGTTTCAGTAGTTGCTCCCAGCATTTGCCTCCAGAAGCTTCCTTATAGCACATAGGCCCAGCCTTTTGGCTGCTGCCCTTGCTCCTTTCCCCAATCCTTCCCGGCCCCGAGTACGACTTGTTACTCCTCTATTGCCCTTTTCTCAAATGCCACTACATACGCCCTCCTGTCTTCACTAACCTACGGAGCTTTTCAAGTCAAGAATTTTGAGTACACTTGTTGCATGTCCACTCTTACTTGTACCATATCCCCACTACTGTCTCGGTCTCACCCTCTTGCTCTTTTCTCATCTCTATTTTATCCTGCCAAGCGCTTTCACGCCGCTCTTTGTTGCTCGCTCGCGTTTCCCCAGTACAGTGGGCTTTTGCCGGTAGCTCTGTGTGTTACTGAAGACTAGTCCTGACCTAAACAGTCAGGCAAACGTCATGTGAAGCTTTCAATCACAGGGAACTGCGCGGAACGAGAGCCAAACAAACTGGGACCAAACCAGCTAATCCCCGTCATGGATCCAGACTCTGAATCAGCGTCTGTACCTACAGCCCAGGAGAGCCTGACGGCCTTGAATCAACAAGAAGATGGCAAAGACGATCCCGATCGCAAGAGGAGCAATGTTCGCAAGAGAACAAAAACCGGTTGTTTAAGTAGGTTGCAAGCTTTCCTCTCTTATAAGTCTGCGTCAAGACTGCGTCCACTGACTTTCTTATCCATCAAGCTTGTCGCAAGCGGCGCATCAAGTGCGATGAGAGCAGACCCATCTGCAACAACTGCATCAAGTCTAAAAGACAATGCGAGGGGTACAACCAGAGGGTCGTGTTCAAGGACCCGATGGGCGCTATTCAAGGTGGCCCTTACGGACCTGCTCTGTATCCGCCTGGATCCTCACATCTCGCGGGTCACTTACAAGCCAAGGCCTCATCACAAGGTCCGTTGCCGATGATCGCCCCCAAACCACCCTCCTTCGGCTACCATGGACAACCGAGCATGCCTTACGGGCACTACGTCAACGGACAAAACTCAGTCTCTCCTGGCGCATACGACTTCAGTGTGCCTGCAGTTCCGCACCCATATCATCAACCCAGTGGAACAATGCTGTATGAACCGCCTGCAGGATATGTCAGGATCCCGCGGGATCCTCGTCCTCGTCAGTTGGGCCCGCCAACCGATGGACAGGGCAGCGAACCGTATACAAGTATGAGCCAAGAAGATCCTGTCGCTGTCAAGAATAAACGAAACGAAGCAGACAAGCTACCGGAAAATGCGCTCGAATACGATATACCGGAGGACGATGCCTCGATGGGCGAATCAGACGACGAAACGCGGGATCCACGGGAGATTCTTGGACCGGTGATGAAGCAATTCAATGGGACGTGGGACTTGAACGGAACCCGAGTCCGAGCCTTTTCCACGTTTGCGCAATGCAACATACTGTCTGACTACCGAGCCTCAGCGCAGATTACAGAACTTAGAGATCCCCGGATGCTTGCAATGTTTATGCATTTTATACAAGTCACGGGCCCGACCATGTCGCTGTATGAAAGGCACCCCTTCGATCTTACGGGGGATAATGCTTTCGACCCTACACCGAAAGGAGCCAACAATCTTTGGAGCTGTAAGTCTCTTGTCGCCCACGTCTGGTCCTCTACCAAGCTAACCATGAATTAGACACCTTTCCTGTGATATCGTTGAACCATCCCGCACTACTCCACGCCATGCTTGCCTTGGCTGTGTTGCAGATAGCAAAGTTGCAAAAAATGCCTGCCACTGCTGCAATGAAACACTACCACTTAGCAATTCGCAGGATAGCCAAGAACGTCAAGACACCGCTCAGGAGGACCCAGCCTGCAACCCTTGCAGCAACTCTCCTGTTATCCTACTTTGAAGTCTGGTCGTCGGACCATACCAAGTGGTGCAACCACTTGTTCGGCGCTAGAATCTTGTTCCGTGAGATACCGCTGAAAGAGATGTCACGGAGATACCTGCCCGTGAAGCGACTCAAGCAGGCCGAGAAGGATGCCGAGAACCAGAACCAGATGGGTAGCTTCTTTCCGGGTTTCCGGGTGCCGTCCCAGAGCGAACTGAACGACCTTGACTACGACTTGCTCCATACGTTGTCGGGCCATGAAATGACGCCAGAAGACTACGGACTTGGTGATGATGATCATGTTGACCCGTCATGTAACTCTGTGACCGACAGAGACATCGAACAGTATGAGAACGTGCGGGATCTGTACTGGTGGTACTGCAAGATGGATGTATATCAAAGCGTGCTCGGAGGCACGAAGTTATTGTTAGTTCTGCCTATTCCTTTGAGTGCCATGACTAACAGGCCTAGTATGGAATACGAATTTTGGTCTCAATGTCCACCCCGAGGACCAGTCTCCAAACTCGAGGCGATGTAAGTAACGAACTATTAGTTGATGATTCTGAAAGTCAGGATACTGACCTATTGTTTCAAGCTACGGAACGTACGATCACCTCATTCTTCTACTGGGCCGCGTCGCTCATTTCGCCTCCAATGATGTATCGCGTAAGCGGCGGGCTAGCCGTGCAAAAGGCCCTTCTCCTGGGACCGCGAATAGCTCACCGCCCATGTTTCCCGGTATCGTGCCCACGCATGGGAACTTTAAGGCCCCAATGGGATTTACGTCTCCGGGTGGTTCTTCTCCGCACAGTGAGGCTACCGAAGACCATGATCCTGAAGCCAGCTTTCAAGCCGCTCTCCAAGAGTGGGAGGCTATCAAACATGGGTTTGAGGTCTTTGAAAAGAGCCTAGGACCCGAGTTCCAGCCGCTAAGGCCAGAATACTCCGACAAGAGAGATTCTCCTTTCGGCATGACTTTGCAGTACCGGACATTCTCGGTGGCTGGAATCTGGATGAACTATTACATGGGCATGATTTTCCTTTTTCGCACTCACCCCTCAATGCCCCCAGCGGCGATGCAAGCAGCCGGACTATCAGCCCGGCAGACAGGACAATACTCTAACAAACTAGGCCGAGTGGCCGCGGGGCTATCGGATGATTGCTCGCAAATGACGGAAATAAGCACATTGGTGAGCGCGGCATTCATAGAAAGCTGCTTCTGTCTCTTCGTGGCAGGCATCGAGGTAAGAATTTGATAGTGAGAACCTCTTGGCCCTGAACGTAAATACTGACTGGATTCAAGTACCAGGAAGAAGCACAGCGGCATTGGGTAATACGTCGCTTAAACGACATTGCTCGATTGACGGGCTGGCAGTCTGCCAGGCGTATTGCTGATGGATGCGAATCGTCCTGGATCAAGGCGGCGCAGCTTGGCCGCGGCGCGCCCTATGTCCGCGCCGCCGAGACTGGCTCTGTGCCCGTCTCAGTCTGGCAGAACCCGCGCCGCATTGATAGGGTCATCCATGAGTTGCCGCCAGACGAGGAGCGAAGGATTGTCCTGGCCAAGTCAGAACGGGCATCATTCGCACTTGGCCTAATTGGCGTCGAACAAGACATGGAGGTTCTTGAGCTTAAGGATGATGGCTAGAATTTTAGTATAGAAAAGAGAAATTTGAAACAGGCTGTGAGGCAGAGCGCGGCATGTTTCCACAGCTCGGGTTTCTGATTTGCATAGCACTACATGGGAAGTGGGAAACCTGGCAGCAAGAGACGGAGGGTGAGAGAGGACCTAGATGCTCGGCGGGCTCGCTCGTGAGCACCCTTACATTAATGATACATAGAAGCCTCCCTGGGGAGGTTTGCAAGTGCTCTTGTCTACGACTCCCTGAATACCTTTGGTGATCCGTAGCCGCACGCCCGCCCAGATGCTCTCAGGGCCAAAGTTTCTGTGTCTATTTGTGGTTTCTGTTCATCAATAATCGTCGTCTTCTCAGTTGGCCGGCAGCCTCTCCACGACTGCGGCCATCTCTTCGTCTGTGTATATTCTGAAGCCCTTCTCCCGGGTCACGCTGGCCAGCTGGACGTTCTTGGAGTCTAACTTCTCCTCCATCACCTGCTTCAATGTTTTGAGAACAAGAGTCTCTGCGTCTGTAAGGGTCAAGGACTAGCACGCAAAGGCGTCAGTCAGCTACTACTATCTGGGACGAGTAGGTTGTCAGATGAGGGCAGCGTCAGAAACTAACCTTGTGATATTCGTTTTGCAGCTCGGCCTGAGCGCCCTCCGAGCCAGAGCCGATAGCCTTGGCATCATATCGGTAGAAGGTGCCACTGGGCTCAGCATGGAACAGCTGGGGCCCGTCTTCGTCGAATCCGGCAATGAGCAGGGCAACGCCGAACGGACGGCTCATGATAGTCTCCTCGCCGTCGGCACCCTCACCGAAGCGCAGAGCGAGGTCACAGATGGCCTGGGTGCAGCTCTCAACGCGAAGGGGTTCGTTGTAGTTGAAGGCATGGGACTGGGACTCGACGCGGGCATGCTCGACCATGGAGCGGGCGTCGGCCTGAAGGCCGGACATGGCGCAGCCAATGTGGCGGTCGATCTCGACGATCTTCTCGACCGAGGATGTCTCGAGGAGTGTCGAAGTAACGCGCTTCTCGACGCCGAGAATGACGCCCTCGGAGGTGGCGACGCCGATGGCCGTGGAGCCGAGCTTGATGGCCTCGAGGGAGTATTCGACCTGGAAGAGACGGCCTTCGGGGGAGAAGGTGTTGATACCCCGATCTAGCTTCGACATTAGCTCAAGTGCAGAGATACGGGGGAGCTCAGGGCGGTGGTGGTGAGCTGAGCCGGGGAGAACATGCCGTATTCGGACCTTGCCATGAACATCTTGGCGGTTGTGTCTGGTGGGCTGTAGCTAGAGACGGCGGCGTATCGACAAAGATATACGGAGGAAGCTTGAGGAGGGCGCGTTGAGAGGCTTTCGAGGACGGCGGAGGAGATTTGCTTGGCGTCGGCGAGTCTAATGCGCTTGGTGGGAACTTGAGGATTGGGAAGAGAAAGCGATGGATGATGGGGATGCGAGCTCTGGTGGAGTTGCTCTCCAGAAAGCCAGGCAAACACTCCGCCTACGTAAAGGCAGTGCGGTAGCACGCAGGTACCTGCCTACCTATGCCTGGTAGAGAATGACTTTCAGTGGATGGAACCGCCAAAAGCCACACTTTCACCGCCCGCGCCACAAACAAACCCATGAGCTTCCCAGCACAGAGGGGAAATGCTGGTCAAGGGTCTTCTTACACATACAATCTTTTCAATATGGCATAGACTTCTTCTTGAAGTTGTGCAGAACCAATCTTGCTGAATTGCGCTACTTTGAGGCCAAGTTGATGCAGTAGCAGTAGCTTGCTTCTCTCTCAGGGTATTTGGTGCTGCTGTTAAGAGGCTCCCCCAATTCATTCTAAGCCGCTACCAAACAAACCCCACGTCACGTCGACCCTTGTCGCGCGATTGGGCACACACACTTACACTGCAACTCACAGCTTCCACAAGTGGTCAGCCAATTCCCTGGATTGGCACCTCATAACCACGACCACCCGGTTCGAACATCTTTGAGAGCCGGCACCTTCTTTCTCAGATGTAGCCCGGCCAAACATGGCATCGGGCGCACCAAGAGCATCGGGCCGAGCAAGCGCCAGCGAGCATCGCGACGAGCGGCCCCGCGTCTCCGCCAACCAGGGCAACAACTTCAAGAGCGAGCACCCAGAGGCCAGTAAAGGACCGTCACCTCGCCCAGGCAGCTTCCCAGGCGTCCACAAGCGAAACACGTCAGGGAATCCGAGACCCACGAGCCGGAATGTCGACGAGCGCCGGTACGAGGAGCGGAGGGTAACAGAGCGGACGTTTGAGGCCCATATCGAGCGCGTGGTGCCCCGAGCTACCAGCCCGGACAGGGCTCACCGAAGAGCTGGCCCTTCGGAGAGCAGAAATGCCTCGGAAGCACCAAGGCACAAGACGCCCGACACGCGACAACGGGAGCCGAGAGCTGAGACTCCCCAGGGTAAGACCCCTCGGTTGAGTGCCAGTGCCCGTCAACTATACGGCTCAGACTAACTCTGTGCCCAGCGCCATGGAACCCCGAGGCCACTCTCCTGCCACACACTACCGCGCCTCTAGCCTCTCGAATATCCATCCCTCCTCTCGCGTCGACCGTTCCGCAGGCCCCTCAGCCGAAGCCACTGAGCGAACTAAGCCTCGAGCTACAAGAGGCCGCGATAGTAGAAGACCTGCTCTTCGTCTTCATGGGATATGAGGGACAGTACATTAGATTTGCCAAAGGATACAATCCCAATGAGGAGAGGGACAGACTGTCCGGGCCGAGCTTCAGGACCCTACCTGGTCTCGATCCCAGCTTGCAGGACCTGACACTGTCAATGCTCAAGATGGCAACCTACTACTCTGCCCTCGAGGCTTTCGTTGACGTCCAGAGTCGCGAGGAGTTTGGCGCCGTCAACCACGCGCTCTGTGCGTCGATACGCAAGTTTCTGCACGACTATCTCATCATGATTGCCCAACTGGAAACTCAGTTCCTCACTAGCGATACATTCACAGTCCATGTGCTCAACATACACACCATGTCAACGAGCCAGATGATGCTACAGCTATACTCGCTCGCTCATGAGTTATTGAAGAAGAACGCCTTGCTCGACGACGACGAGACAGACGAGTCGGAAGACAGTGCCGATGATTTTGAAAACATATTGGAAACGCTGCGAGACGGAGGAGAGCTGGTGCCAGGTAACATGACAGGCAAGAAGATTTGCAAGGGCGGACTCGTTCTTGGCTTGATCACGAAACGCCTAGAGTCTCTATCGGGCGACCCGGCAGCTCGAGCCCTGCTGACGACTCTACTGCGAGATGCGAGCAAACCTTACATGGTCATGCTCAACGAGTGGCTCCATCATGGTGGGATCCATGACCCCCATGCAGAATTTCTCATCAAGGAGCAGAAGAGCATCCGTCGTGAGCGGTTGGAGCAAGACTATACCGACGAATACTGGGAGCGGAGATACACCATCCGGGATCACGATGTGCCCCCACAACTCGAGGGCGTCAAGGACAAGGTCTTGCTGGCCGGAAAGTACCTCAACGTCGTCCGCGAATGCGGCGGCGTTGACTTTAGCAAGGTTGTCAAGGATGTGCCGGCTTCCTTTGACGATAGCCGGTTCCTCGAGAACGTGAACACCGCATATGCTCACGCCAACGAGTCTCTCATGCAGCTACTTCTTACTACCCACGCCCTCCCTGCGCGCTTGCGCTCGCTCAAACACTACTTCTTCCTCGATCCCTCCGACTACTTTTCCTATTTCCTCGAGCTGGGCGCCTCCGAGTTGCGCAAACCCGTCAAGTCTGTTAATACCGGCAAACTACAGTCTTTGTTAGATCTGGTTCTGCGTCAACCGGGAAGTCTTGTCTCCCTAGACCCCTTTAAAGAGGATGTCAAGGTCGAGATGAATGAGACTACACTCACAAAAGCTCTGCAGCGGGTTGTTAACATAACCGGCATTGAGCAGGGCGAGGCGCTGCAGCCGCTCGCCAACCAACCCATCGACAACGATAAGAATGCAGTTGGTTTTACGTCTTTGCAACTTGACTACCTAGTCCCCTTTCCTGTCTCCCTCGTCATCAGCCGAAAGACCGTCTGGCGCTACCAGGCTCTTTTCCGCTACCTCCTCTCGCTGCGCTACCTCGAGTCTCAGCTCTCCAACACCTGGCAGACACAGACGCGCGGCATCAGCTGGGCACACAAGGGCGCTCTGCGCAATCTCGAGATCTGGAAGCGCCGTGTATGGACGCTTCGCGCCCGCATGCTGGTCTTTGTTCAGCAGCTGCTGTACTTCTGCACTGCCGAGGTCATAGAACCGAACTGGAACAAGTTCATGTCGCGGCTCAGCACCAAGGATGACACTATGGGCTCCAGCTCAGGGTTTTCTACTAGAACTGTCGACGAGTTGATGCAGGATCATGTCGACTTCCTGGATACCTGCCTCAAAGAGTGCATGCTCACCAATAGTAAGCTATTAAGAGTCAGTCCCCCTTTGTTCCAATCTGTGCAGATCCTCAATCAAGTCGCATCGCTAACCTTGATCAGATCCACTCCAAGCTCATGCAAACCTGCACCATCTTTGCCGCCTACACAAACTGGCTCACTCGAGAACTCGAGAAGTCGGACCCCGACCTCTTGGGAACAACCAAGCCCTCGACTATGACGGCAGACCAGTGGAAGCGCTTCCAGTCCACAAAGGCCACGCACAGCGCGACGTCAGCCCACCACGACTCCTCCACCGCTTCCGCGGGCGGCAGCGACGCTGATGCGCGCATCGACAATCTCTTTGAGATCATCCGCAAGTGGGAGGGCAATTTCAGCAGGCATCTGCAGATTCTGCTTGACGCGCTCAACCATTATGCTGCTACTGAGACGGTCGTGCTACTGAGCCTCTGCGCCAGGCTGAGCACAGCGAACCAGGGGACCGAGTATGCTGGTCTGCGGCAAGAGGATGAGTCGGCTTGAAGGGTAGAGTTTAGCATGTCTACAAGGTTAACGAGCCGAACGAAAGGTTGGGGGATCGGATTGGCGTTATAGGGGTTAGAAGACTGGGACCATCGTAAGACTTAACTAGATACCACCAAATCAACGGACTGGACAGACAATTGCCTTTCGGTCTTTACTGCCTTAGTTAGGGCTGAGGTATTTCTTTTGGCTACCGGCTCTACTGTCATCGCATATCATTAACACCATGCCCCATCGCTTCTACCGACAAAGGCCAATCAACACATTCGCCGTATGAAATCCCAGAATTGTATTTTGTGGTGCCGGATACTTCTCAACGCTCATGCCACCCAATTCTTTGTCCATGATGCAAAGAAACCTCTCGTGAGAGCCAGATGTATGACCTTGCCCAATAACGCGCAACGCAACCCAGAATTCCTGTGCGCTCATGTTGCAGGATAATGCTATCCGAGTCCGAACCGGCTCATCATCAGTGAGCGGAGAAGGGTGAAAATCAAATAACGCACCAAAAACGCCTGCCCAATGCAACAATTGCCTCTTCCCAGCCAACTGGGTACCCGGGTATATCGTCACTCATTTGAACAGGCTTCGCAAATCCATCAACTTTTGCCTAGCTGCCTCTGCCTTGTCCAAGCTCCTGCTTTGGCCATCCATGCTGAGGCTGGCAAGCTTCCTCTTCTTCTCCTGGAGCTCGATCATCTTCTCCTCGAAACTGTCTCGCATGATGTATCGCACGGTTCGCACAGGTCGCTTCTGTCCCAGTCGGTGCACTCGGTCGATAGCCTGAGCCTCTGCCGCCGGATTGTATTGCGGCTCCATCACGTATACACTATTGCCAGCCGTCAAGTTCAGGCCTAGCCCACCGGCCATAATCGACACCAGGATGACGTGGACCGTGTTATCTTCGCGGAATCTGTCCATGGCTGTGGTTCGAAGTGTACGGCTCATACTGCCATCCAATCTTGTGAAATGGATTCCAGCGGCATTGAGGGCAAGCTCAATGAGGTCGAGATGCGAAGTCCAGCCGGAGAATACAACTGACTTGAATGGTGGCTCGGAAGGGTTGGCCTCACTAGCCGCCTTCGATTTCAGGAGGTCCTCGATCAGAGCACGAGTCTTGGTGTGTGGGCCATCGTACTTGTCGAAATTCTTGACGGAGCTTCGTGATTTGGACATTGCAGGGCCGTCATGCTCAGCGTCCACCTCCCTACGGTGGAGCTGCACGAACGCATGCTTCACGTATGCGTTGCACACTGGACAGTACCCACACGTCTCGCCCGGCGCCAAGAAGGACTTGACACGTTCCTTAAACGTTTTGATGCAGGACCGACAAATGACATGAAAGCAAGGTGTCATGAAGCCTAGGATATCGTTTTCACCCTCCGCTTCGATGTTGGAGCTCTCGTTAGATCCAAGCTTCCTACTGCATTCGATACATGCGTCGTTGTTTGTCTCTTGCATCAAGGTAAACATCTCGTGCGCTTTTTGATCCGACAGCGCCGGCTTGTCATCATCTTCGTCGTCATCGATATCAATCGCCATTTCCGCCGACATTCCTTGTAGTGCATCAAGGTCGGCGTCGTTGAGTAGGTCTTTGCCGTGCGCGCAGAGCAGTCTGAGCCTCAGAATAGCCTTGAGAATGTGGATATAAGTGTTGCCACCAAGTGCCTTGCCGTTGTTGGTCCCAGCAAGGACCTTGACTCGATCCTGGGCGTTCTTCGCGAATAGTTCGTAGATGCTGCGCTCCTCGGGGCTAAAATCGAGCTTGACCACAAGGTCCTCTCGAGGAGGTAAGTTGATCCTGTCTTTTAATCGGCGTAGCGTGATTGTGTCCACGAGAACCCGCAGTTTGGGCACAATCTCAGGATCGCACGCCTTGAAAGGCTCCACGATATATCGAAGAAATTTGGTTCGGTCGTAAAAGGGATGGAGACGCAGGAATGCCAATAAAGCTGCCAGGTCGTCCAGCTTGTTCTGCACAGGCGTGCCTGTGACAGCCCAGCGCCTCTCCGCCTGCAATCTGCAGATAGCCTTGAACTGCAGAGTCGAGTGTTCGCGAATCATATGGGCTTCGTCAAGCACAATCCTGAACCAGCCAATTTGCTCCAACGGATACAAGCCTTCCTTCTTCTTCCGGCGAGAGCTGAGTTCATTCGAGACGGAACCATACGTTGTGATAACGAGGTCGAACTCGGCGAGCCTCGAAGGGTCTTTGATTCTGTTCGGCCCATGATAAATGTGGTAACTGAGAGCTCCAGGGCGGATGTGCTGCTTGATCTGTTCTTCCCAATTGGTCACGGTGCTGAGCGGGCAGACAAGAAGAGTGGACTTGGCGTTTCTCATCAAAGGCGTCAAAGCAAGACTTGGCTGCTGGGCGAGGACTTCATGTCTCGACGGTTTCTGCTCTGGCGCTTCCGGTTGAACAGGGCTTCGCTGTTCCCATTGATAGGCTGCGTCCGTGGAGGTTGTGATCAACGAGAGGATACTCAGCGTCTTACCAAGGCCCATCATGTCTGCAAGGATACCTCCTCGGGTTTCTGCGGGCGGTCTGGCCTGGGTCTGGCCAGTAATGACATTGAAGTACAGCTTTTGTCCCGCAGGTCCCCTCCTGTCTTGCCAAAACGAAACCATTGTCTTTTCCAAGATCTGTGCTTCTCGGAGCTTTTCCTTGGTCGTCATAAAGAACAAGCCTTGCTTCTGATGCTTAAGTAGAGGCGTCAGAATGCTCGAGTCTGGTTCCATGTCTGGCAAGTCCTCGTTCCGTGTAAGAGAATCGAAGACGCCCATAACTTCTGAACGAATCTCCTCGACGGTTCGATTGGCAGTGGAGCTGGCAAAAGAACCAACTTGTCCATCGGCGGAAGGATTGGCGGAAATGTAAGACTTGGGGGCAGGGGGGCGGTATTCGAGGACGTGAGGATTCTGCACACGAATACCTTTCTGGACGAGGTAAGGAGCAAGCAGCTTCTGACCATACTTGCTCAGGTGCGCTCCCACATTTCGAGCGTACTTGAGCGGCCCGTACATGACGATGTCAAGAATGTAAGACCGTGACGTTGGGTGGCCAGGCTCCTCGCCAGGACGCTTCGGTTGGGGCGGAATACGGCATTCTGTTCGTAGATGAATGTTGGAGTCAATTAGGGGAGCAACTGCACGTGCACTGGAGGCCTCGACAAGGCCAATGATCTGCCGTGTGTGATCGTATGCTTGTATCTTGAACGACGTATCGCCCACCTGCCTCTTGAGCACAACCTTGATACCGGGCTGATAGCCCGGGCCCCAGAGGCTCTGCGTGCCTGGCTTTGGTGAAGGGACCCTGCTACAGCCCAGGGATGCTTTGATCATACCATAGCAAACCTCTTCATCACGAGGGTCTTGTACGACCACTTCTTCTTCATCGTTTCCTTGCAAAGATTAGTTAAACCCGGGGACGGTTCAGGCAACAATAGAAAATACCACTAGTAAGATCGACTGTCATGGCTGGCGAGGCGACAGTTGAGCCATGGGCTTCTTGGCGCTTTTCCCTGACATATTCGCCCAGGATTCCGCTTCCGCCGCGAAGTGGAACGGTGGCGCCATCGTAGGTGGCTTCTCCTTCCTCTACTCTTCGCCGCTTGGCCTGATTAATAGACGAACGGTGCTGAACATTGTTGATGCGCTCGACGAAACTTCCAACGCCGTTGGTCCCGTTCGTGTAGTTACTGCCAGGAGTGGAGGATCGACTTGAAGGTCCAGCGGATGGTGTTTCGTTTGGACTCGCAAACTGAAATACGACCGGGTTGTGCATATGCGGTCGATGTTCACTCCTCTGGACATTCTGCGACGGTGCGAACTGCCCCTGAGCAGAGTTGGTCACATCTGGGGTTGATGGTGTTTTGCGATTTGGCTGCAGCAAGGCAGCCGGGTTCCATGACGGCACGGTGCTTGCGGAACGAGATGGATGGCCTTGCGCAAGATGTTAGACGCCAGGACATTATAGACATCAACCAAAAGGGTCACTTGGCAAATTGAAAAGGACCCGTCGTCTGTTTCGCACTGGGTGGGAGCATGGGACATACCATTTGTAGCCATCTCTTTATGAGGGCCGCAGGTGGCAGGCGGCAGCTTGCAGGGTGCAGTTCTCGAAAGATGTTTCGCGGCTCAGCTTCACAAAAAGAGTTTCCGCTCTCATGACAAAAACCACCGTCAGGGGAGCTCAGATGTGAAGCGCACTTTGGGGGAAAGGAAACCCGAAATCAACGAGCGAGACGTGAGCGATTGGGCGCACACGCGAATATCGAATGGTGTTTCTGAGGTTCAAGGTGGAAAGGCGACGATAAGCGGCTCCTGGTCGTTATCGGAGGGCGAGGGGCGAAGTAGACGACGAAGGAGAGATGAAGAGACGAGAAGCGCTGGCTTCGCGAACGAGAAGATCAAACACCAAAGCGCAGTTTCGGCAGGAGAATATCTACTACCTCAGTCAAATGCAAGCCACTCTGCCTTCTACAAGAGGTAGAGATAGGCAGAAGGAGGATGTTGAAGAAAAAGAAGCACGAAGCACGTCCGTCGGCGCGTGACAAAGCGTGACTTTCACTTTGAGGCTGCGGTGCACATCAACGAGGTCACGCACTCAGGTTCGCAGAGTGGGCCCCACCCCCATCGGCCGGGCTCTGCGGGGCATCTGCATCGAACGGGAGCACATGATCAAAGAAAGCATTCGAGGCTTTTTGACACGGAAGCCTGTGATTACTTCAATTTTCTGGCACCAGAAACGGCTGTTGTTATCGGCCGTGGCCTGAGCCCAAGTAGTTGAGATGGTCCGTACAAGAACTTGTCAGGTCGATTGGAGTCCATGTACATAGACTACCTAGATGATGATGCCTGCAACTCTGGTACAGGTGTCCGTCAATCTCGAGTTAAGTGGTAGGCGATATACACAAGAGTAAGCATAAACTCTAAGGTACTCTCGACTTGACAACAAGGGAATTAATTATATGCATATTCTTGTCATCTTCTAAACTCATCCAGTCCAAACCGTCCTCGCGCCTGAGCCGCATCTTACGCTGGAGAAGCTCCCCCCAAGCGGCCCACTAATAAAGTAACTGGACATTTTCCAAGATCAATTTGCGTTTTGTGGACTGGTGCCCCGCCATCTCTGACAGGACAGCCCATCCAGGCCGCCCAGTCGCTGAACCCCCGCTACGGCTAAACCTCCACGTCAAGCCTCTTCCAGCACTTGTCGTCTCGAAACGCGACCTCAGCCGTCAGCCTCTAACCTTCGTGTGCCACATTGCGGGCAATCCAGCATCAATACTCGCATCCGCCATCTCGAATCTGACCGCTTGCGTCCACGTCATCCCCCCGCCGTTCTCCTCCCCGCCGCCGTCGCCATGGACATCACCAAGTTCGTTGTCCAAGGCCGCGACCAGGCTCTCCTCTACGGCGATTATTCGACCTACCACGGAAGCCTTGCCAAACGATTGCTGAGCTGCCGTAAAAAGCTTGGAATTGCTACAAAGACTCGCGGAAAGTTCCACACTCCCGGCAAGGTCGCGCCAGAGGAAGTTGCGCAGAACCATGAGTACACAGTTTCCGGCCTCCAACTCCGTGCTTCTCTCTGATATCCCTCCCAGATACGTACACTTGCTTCTCCTCACCAGCGAACGAGCTTGGGCTCAGGCGATGAGCATCAAGTCCTCCCATACGAGCGGCAAGAAGGGCATCACCGGTAGAACCCGATCCCATATCGTCTCCCGGCTCACCAAGGCCACCCGCGTCGCCGACGAACTTGTCGAGGTTCTCTCTCCGACTGATGTCTCCGGTGCCACCTCCACCGATGTTCTCGAGGCAAAAGCGTATGCCTCCTTGATCCACGGCACCGCTTCTTTCGAGAAGCAAGACTGGGAGCCCAGTTTGCGAAGCTATGCTACGTCACGGGTCATCTACAATGCTCTGGCAACTGCCACCAACGGCGACCTTTACAAAGATCTCCTTTCCGAGACCATCGATCCCTCCATTCGCTACGCCGCTTATCAGTTGAAGACGCCCCGCACCGTGCCGATCCCCATCATTGCCCGAAAAGCGTTCCCTCAGACTGACGCCGACCTGGTACGGGAGATTAACCAGATCGATTCCAGCATCCTCAAGTCGGGCGAAGCGGAGGCTCGAGATGGGATTGCCAGCGCTGAAGGCGCCCCCAAGACATTGACATGGCGTTCTCGCGAAGTCAGCATTGAAGATGCTCAGATCGCAATGGCCTGGGGCTCTGTGCTCGCTGCAAAGGAACGACTTGCCAAGGATCTGGCGGAACCCAGAGGACGACAGCCCCACGAGCTGGCAGGTGCTTACGACGAGATTCTCATGCTGAGCCAGGACGCTGTCGACGCTACCAAGCAGGCGATCGATGAGATGAGAGCAGAGGGTATCGAGCAAGGCGACTCCCGAATGCAGAGTCTGCAGATTACGCGTACCGCCGTCAACTTCGAGACGGTCAGCTGGAGAATTGGACGAAACCGAGTCTTGACGGGAGACCATGACGGCGCACCTGAGGAGTATGACTCGTCGAGGAGGAGGAAGAGCAAGGCCGTTCAAGATGCGGCCGCGCAAAAAAAGGAGCTACCTCCAGGAAAGAAGCTGGCCAAGCTCAAGGAGAAGGTTGCCCTCTATGACGGAACTCTGCAAAATATCGAATCTATCAGGGAGCTGCCCGGTGTGGCCAACGACCAGGAATTGGCCGATCAGATTGACGCTTACGCCAATTACTTTGAAGCTCTCAAGTAAGTGACGCTCTTGTAGATTGCTTGCTACAACGTCTAACCAGATTCCAGAGCTCTCGCTGTGGCCCGCTCCCACGCTATTACTGGCAACGCTGCCAACGCGCTTGCTCTCATCAACCACGCTGATGGGCTTGCCGAGGAGTCCTTTTCCAAAATCCCCGGTTCCGATGGTTCCTCAAGCCAGACTTCCCTGAGTCTCGCTGTTTCCGCCGAGGCTGTCGAGTTCCTGCAGAGTGTGCTTAACGGCGAGCTCCAGCGTCACCGTGCCATTGTACACATTGACAATCTGCGCAAGAAGCATGAGCTGAGCACGTCGGACGTCGTCAAGCGACCGCTCATCGAAGGCCTAAACGATTACCCCACTGGAGGTGTCAACCTCTCTCACGTCGTCGAGTACCCTCCCAAGATGGCTCTCATGCCCGTAAAACCCATCTTTCTGGACGTGGCATGGAACTATATCGACTACCCCAACAAGACGTCCGCGGCAGCCGAGTCTGCGAAGGAGGACAAGGCTGCGACCGGTACGGCCAAGCCAGCTCCCCAGCAACAGAAGAGGGGCTGGTTCGGCTTTGGGAGATCATAGTAGAAAAATATACTGCACCGAAGCGATCCATCAGGGCCGCAACTTTTCCAGCACTCCTCCAACCATGTGTCATCCTTCAATAGCGCGGACCTCCTGCTGAACAGTGTCTTAGTGTAGTCCTTGCTCACGCCTTGTTAGTCAGGCGCTCGGTCTCCCTCCATTCCAAAGAGAAATGGGCCCTCTTGGTCCTGACGCACTCCACTGCTCTGTTGAAATGATATCGTTTGTTTACTTTCACCGCCTGGTGCCGCCACACACTGTAGTCTCGGAATCTTACATCTTGATCCCCAACCTTCTCCTCGTCCGTAAACACATCCTTTGCTGCGATATTCTCGCCATGCCTCTCCGTTAGGCGAGACCTCCGGTCACGCCCCTTCCACTCCTTTTACAATACCATTTCGTTCATTACAAGCGCCATCCACCATGGAGTCCGATACGGCAACTCCAGAGCTCCCTCAGGACTGGGAAGCTGAATCTCCTACCTCTTGGCCAGAGCTCCGACACCCAGCCCCAGCTACCATATTTGCCTTTGCGATTGTTCTACTTGTCGTCTCCCTATTCATCTCCGTCCTCCGTCAGCTCCTTCAACACCGCCTCGCCCAGCGCCGCCGCTGGTTTCTTACCAATTCATGTCCACCTTTGCCCTCTCCTTCGGGCAGCATGAGAGGGGGCAAGCGGAAGCACACAAAGGAAGGGACAAAAGTTCGCCCTGTCTCCGAGGTCGAGATAGAAGCGCGCCAGCTGTTGTTTGCGGACACCGCTCTCGCCGGCGAGCGAATACCGTTGCGAGATCCTAGTACACGTGGTTCTCTGTATGATACTTTCCAGTTTCCTGGGCAGCAAGCTTCACGGTTGAAGCATTCACAGTCCATGATGGAGCTAAACGGAGGAAGCCCCCTTCAAGGTGTCGACGAGAAAGACGGGGCAAAGAAGGCCAAGACAATTCATTGGCATGGCGTTAACAGACTCAATACTGCGTGGGCATGGATGTCATGACACAAACGATCATTAACTTTTCTTTTATAACAATCAGCTATTAATGTGTAGAGCGAGGCCTTAATGACGTACAAAACATGTCTACATCGAAGCAGACTTTGAGATGAACCAGTGGTCGGTCACTTGGAAGTAGCGAAGATAATCAGTTGATGAATAGCATCAATTGAGAGGGGATGTGTTATTAGTCTACCTATAAGAGGTAATCGTTGGTACAATATTCAAACACTGGCCCTCTTCTTGCCATCATCTCGTAAAACAACCCAAGAGATCTCTCAATAGAGGTTTTGAAGTTCCAACGCCTGTTCCGCCAACCCATCAAGGACATTGGTAATAACTGTAAATGCGGCTAAGGCGGGATATGAATACAATGGAATACATGGAGAATAAGAGGCTTTTGAGCCGCGTAGCCCCTCGCTCCTTAAAATATTGGAACAGATTGCTTATAGCACATAAAGGATGACAAGTCCATTTAAGGCTTGGTCTCATCCTTCTTCTCGCCCTCCTGAGACTGCTGCTGCTGGCCAGAGCTGGACTGCTCGCCGCTGCTCTCGGAACGGGCCTTGTGCATCTTGTCGAAGAGGTTCAGGCTGGCAACCTGGAGCTCGTCGGTCTTCTCCTTAATCTCAGCGGCGGTGGCGTTGCCCTCGCCAGAGAGGTTCTTGGCGACAAACTCGCGGAGAGTAGAGATCTTCTCCTTGATGGAGTCGGCCTCGGTCTTGTCAAGCTTGTCGGCGTACTCGTTAAGAGCACGCTCAGTGTCGTTCAGGACGCTGTCGGCACGGTTGGCGGCCTCAATGGCACCCTTGCGCTCCTTGTCGGTCTCGGCGTACTTCTCAGAGTCCTCGACCATCTGGCTAATCTCGCTCTCAGAGAGACCGGAGCCAGAGGCGATGGTGATGGACTGATCCTTGTTGGTGGACTTGTCCTTGGCATGAACGTGAACAATAGAGTCGGCATCAATGTCGAAAGTAACCTCGACCTGGGGAACGCCACGGTGAGCAGGAGGAATGCCAACAAGCTGGAAGTTTCCGAGGAGCTTGTTGTCCTTGACGAGCTCACGCTCGCCCTGGAACACCTTGATCTCGACGGCGGTCTGGAAATCGGCCGCAGTAGAGAAGACCTGGGACTTCTTGGTGGGGATAGTGGTGTTGCGGTTGATCAGACGGGTGAAAACACCGCCCAGAGTCTCAATACCAAGGGACAGAGGAGTGACATCAAGGAGCAAAAGATCCTTGACCTCGCCAGACAGGACAGCACCCTGAATGGCAGCACCAATGGCAACAGCCTCATCGGGGTTAACCGACTTGGCAGGGTCACGGCCGAAAATGCTCTTAACGGACTCAGCGACCTTGGGCATACGGGTCATACCACCGACGAGAATAACCTCCTGAATCTCCTTGGGCGAAAGGCTGGCATCCTTGAGGGCCTTGCGGACAGGGTCAATGGTGCGGCTGATGAGGGGGTCAACCATCTTCTCAAGTTGAGCTCGAGTAAGCTTCATGTTGATGTGCTTGGGACCAGAAGAGTCGGCAGTGATGAAGGGAAGGTTGATATCGGTGGAAAGAGATGAGGAGAGCTCGATCTTGGCCTTCTCAGCAGCCTCACGAATACGCTGGATGGCCATACGGTCGCCAGCCAGATCAATGCCAGAGGTCTTCTTGAAGTCCTGGACCATGTGGCGAACAAGGTGGATATCGAAATCCTCACCACCCAGGTGAGTGTCACCGTTGGTAGATTTGACCTCGAAGACACCGTTCTGGATCTCAAGGATGGAAATATCGAAGGTACCACCACCAAGATCGTAGACAGCGACGATACGGTCAGCCTCCTTCTCAAGGCCATAGGCCAGAGCAGCGGCAGTAGGCTCGTTGACGACACGGAGGACGTTGAGACCGGCAATCTGGCCGGCGTCCTTGGTGCTCTGTCGCTGAGAGTCGTTGAAATAGGCAGGGACGGTGACGACAGCGTTCTTGATGGGCTTGGAGAGGTAGGCCTCAGCGGTCTCCTTCATCTTGTTGAGAACGAAACCACCAATCTGGGAGGGCGAGTAGTTCTGGCCACGGGCACCGACCCAGGCGTCGCCGTTGGTGTGCTGGACAATCTTGTAGGGAACCTCCTTGATGTCACGCTGCACCTCAGCATCGCTGAACTTTCGTCCTATTAATCGCTTGGTAGCGAAAAGGGTGTTCTCGGGGTTGACAACGGCCTGGCGCTTGGCAGCGACACCGACGAGTCGCTCGCCATCCTCGGCGAAAGCGACGACTGAGGGGGTAGTTCGAGCACCTATTGCAATGGTGATTAGATTGTTTCTTGCTGGTGGGACGATTGATGGTTAAAGCTCACCTTCGGAGTTCTCGATGATGCGAGGAACCTTGCCCTCCATAATGGCAACGGCTGAGTTGGTGGTACCGAGATCGATACCGATCACGGCGCCCTGAACCTTGCCATCGGTCGACTCATAGCGAGCGAACTTTGAGGCCAGAGGAGATCGGGTGAAAGCAGCCGAGCGAGCGGCAATGGGGGAAGCCCGAGGAAGCTGATGCGCTGGTCAGTTTCATGCGACTACGGGATTGAGAAATCAGTAGGGAACTTACAGCTCTCGACAAACGCGAAGCCAACATCTTGATTATGGAACTGGGGTATAGAATACAGGAAAGAAAAAGGGATGAAGGCGCGAGTCGGAGAGAGGATGGGAGAGACGGTGTTTTACAAGATGGATGAATGAAGATGGGAGGATGAGATTGGAAGGAAGCGGAATTTTTTCGGCCAGAGAAAATTGCTTTCTGCCCCGGTCATTCGTAGAAGCCGAAGGAAGGAGGCAAGCACCGTGGCGTCTCCACTGGCCGGCTAGGTTCGGACCATGGTTGTTCCCTTGGTTGACCCACTTTGAATCTCCCTGAAGGATCTGGTCGAGCTTCGAATCTTGTCGGGACAGACCCTGTAGGAGAATTTCTGGGGGCCGGACTGTTCATATAGAGGAGAATTGGGAAACTTCGGCCTGTTTTTAGTGAAGTTATTTTCATTTTATATGTTCATGAATATATTTTCCTGCTCGAACACCACGGATTTGGGCATGTCTCGGACATGAAAGTCCAAGAACCTGAAGGCCCCCCAGAGCTAGCTTCCACTCGTAATGTCCGATTCTGCGGAGCCAATGGAGAACATAACATGGGGCCGGTGAAAGTGGAGCCGGCGTTATGCGCTACTGTACTCCGTACCAGCTGAAGGTACTTTCCGGGATCTAGCCAGAAGCCCCTTTGCCCCGGAGGTAGCTGCCGGGCTTGGGTGAGCAAAGCTATAGCGCACGTGATGACGTCCTTGCGTAGAGCTCGCCGCCCCATTCATCGCAACGGGCTTGAGCTCCGGCCGCTCGACTCGGCGCGTGCAAGCACTCTCCATGTTTCCTTTACAGAGACAATTGCAAAGCGATTGTGTAGTAACTCGTATCTGTCTTGTTTCGCTTATTCATACTATCCTCTTCTTGGCTTCAGATAGACTCCCTCAGTCGCATTAGCAAGTAGTTAGATGATGTGATGCATCATGATGTCTGACTACATACAGGTAAAACTTATTAATATGGGGTGTTGTACTTACTTACCTACCTGTATCTACGGACTACCTTGGCAAGCTTCAGGTCCTACCACCGCTATGAAGCCGTATGCAAAGTGGACAAGACGAAAACTTAGATAATTGAAGACTCTCATTATTTGTCATCGGCTTTGGCGAGCTTGTTGCTGTCGAGTAATGCTTAGCCCAAGGCGAGGTGCTTGACGTTGAGGCTCGGTCGGCTAGGATTAATCCCGTCTCCAAACTTCACCACCCATCATCACGCCAGACGTCATTCCCGCGCCCTACCTACAACCCATAAATCCCACCAACATCAATCGCACTACTTCTCACAAACCGCAGACCATTCTTCGCTGTTTCGCCTCTGTCCATCGATTTTCGACTAATGCACGATCGGGTCATACACAGCTCCTACTGACTGCGCCTCTTGCTCTTCTGCCTGGCCCGTCAACGTCTGGCAAGCCTCCAATCTGACCGTTGCATTCATTCTCGAGAGCTTGAACCCGACCATCGCACAGCCTGGTGTCACAACATCCTTCTTCCGCCGGGTGGTCAAACGCCCTGTCGACCCGTCGACTTGTCGCCTCAGCCGAGGGCGCTGTACTAAACTATGGCGGTAGATGAGGGCGAGTACGTTGACCTTTCATTCACATGTCGCAAGCTGGCGTTGCGCTTACTTTGCGGTCTGCCGCCTCTCGATCCTAAATTAACAACCTGCAGCGTCTATCCCACCGAGGCGCTTGTCTCCAAGCAATGTCGAAAACACTACCGAATTCCTGTGCGCTCGCAGTACGTCATCGTGTCGTCCTCTCCAGCGGACTTCAATCAGTACTCATGATAATCACAGGCACTGGCAATTGCGTTCCCTTGTCAGCGCTGAAAAGCAGCACATCGTTTATTTCCCGGGAGGCAACGGCAGCAATCATGTCCAGCGCCTCAATACCACGACCCGCGAATGCGAAACCATCAAGCTTCTGACGTTTGCGCCTCGGTGTCTCGTCGCAGAGAAAGGGTGGCTATGCTGTGGTAGCGAGAATGGCGACTTCGTGGCGATGCGGCTCGACGACGGAAACGATAACGACAGCCACGGTTCTCCCTCCGATATCGACCCGGAAACAAGACTTAGTCTTGGACTTGATTCGACCCGCGAAAATTCCATCTTCTCCCTGCTGTCACGCGCAAGACGATCCAATAAGAGTCTCATAGCCAAAAGCATGAAGCTTGCTAAGGATCGAGTTAATTGCATCACGCTGTGGTTTCCACCCACAACGCTCCCGGCTTGTGGCACAGCATATACCGAACCAGTGGCGGTCTTGGCCAACAACGATCGGACTGTGACACTAGTCAGCCTTCATGACTTTGAACAGAAAGAAAAGATAGAGCCCATGGATACCATTACGTATCCTGACTTTGTCAACCGGGCTCTCATCTCTCCGGATGGTCGGCTGCTAATCTCCATCCTCGACGACCCGTACCTCTACATACATGAGCGAGTGAGAAGAACAGTGGAATCACCATTATTGAGATCACGGGAGACTGCGGGTCATCAGTGGGAGTTGACCCAGAGAATCCTCCTAAAGAGTCAGAAGAAGGATGACAAAACCGATAGCCGAGGAAGTTTTGCAGCTTGCTTCTCCGATTCCGGGGCATACCTTGCTGTCGGTACTCAACATGGCACCATTTCTATCTTCAATGCCGCCCTTCTAGCAAACCCCAATGCTGATCCGCTGATAACGTCTTTCTCGTCCTCGCGGCCACATAGCGGCCCCGGTGCCGTTCGAGACATGGCCTTCTGTCCTGGTCCATACGGTATGCTTGCATGGACAGAGGACCGGGGTCATGTTGGTATTGCCGATATGAGGAGTAATTTCGTTGTCCGTCAAATTGTCAATATTGAAGAACCGGTCTTTGAGCATATCAACATTCTTGACCGAAATACAATCGATCCTCGCCTTTTGGACAGTCGCCGCGAACGAAGGGACAATATTCTGGGATCGGGAAATAACGACGGCATGAGACGTCGAGGGGATATGCTCGACACGCTCAACACTCCCCTCACTGCAAACGAGACGCTGGTACTTGAGGCTATGCAGCTCGGCCGCCGCAGTCGCGAGCGAGCCGCTCAAAGAGCGAACGCTACGGAGGATAGGGTAACAGGTGCACCGAATTCCGTCTGGTCGGACAGATCGATTCGCCGGGTAGGCGACAACGAGGAGTCTCAGCGATCCGACGAGCGAGGGAGCAGCAGTGTCGGTCGTGCAATGGGCGACTTTACGTACCGCGCAGGCGATCGCCTTCGTGGCGCACGAGCAATTCCGCGCGGAACTTCTGATTCCCAAGAGAGTGGAAGACGGCCAGATCAACGCTGGATGGAGAGCCTTGGGGAAACTGTAGCGATGCTTCGGGAGCAACGCCAGAGGCAGGACTCGTCGTATCTTACTGTGCTCGAAATACTACAGGCAAGAGAACGGACCAACGACCGTGATCAGGACGACACTTCCATCATAGTGCCACTCGTCAATCAGGTTGTCAGCCGGTGGGAGGACGATCACGGTGTCTTTGAGGTGCCACCTTCGCCGGACAACACCGCCGGCCTGGCCTGGAGCGAAGATGGCCGCATTCTGTAAGTTTCTCTGTTTGCAATGCACTGTACCATCCCAGCTGACGATTTCGACAGCTTCGTTGGTGCCCAAAACGGTATATACGAACTTCACGTCGACGTACAGAGTAGGAAATTTTGTTCGAGTGTTTCAATGAGATGAGGGACATAGGTCAGTTTCCTGGCGTTGGCGGCTTTTCATTTCCTTTTTTTCGCAGTCTCCTTGAGATTAACGATGTGCTTTTCAACAAAAATGATGGTCGCTTACGACGGTTGCTTGCTTGCATGGATGCGGGATACCTTGAGCACTTCATACTTCTTCCTGGCAGCGTAACTATATCTTTTATCAGCCGGCTACCCTTCGCTATGGCAGGCTGCCGCCCTACATACAATCCTAAGTATGAGAGTGGAATCCGTGATATTTGCGCTTACACCGTCCTTGCCGTCCCATAAATTAATTCTTCAACCCGCTCCGCTATAGCTAGTGAACTTGTCAGCCCGGGACTCTCGATTCCCAGCAGATTCACCCATCCTTTGTAACCCTGCTCGTTCCTGATGATAAAGTCGTGGAATCCCTTCTTGGGGTCGCTGCCCTTGTCTGCGAACTTGGGTCGAATGCCGGCGTAGTCTGCGACCAGCTCCTTTGGGTCCACACTCGGCAGATACTTCTGGATCTCCCGAGTGGCTTCACCAAGTCGGGCAGCGTTGACAGCCAGATTATCCGGGCTATCTACCCACTCAACGTCCGGCCCAAAGCGTAGACGGCCCGCGAGGTCAAGCGTCAGATGAGTCCCTAGGCCAGCGAAGCCGGGTTCGGGGGCTGGGTAGATGAGGCGCGAGATGCGTGGATGAGATGCCGCGTATGAGAAATAATTACCCTTTGCATAATACATCCTCTGGTGCTTCGCAGGCGGGACGATCATGTTATGAATAGCCACAGCGCCCAGGCCGGCGGCGTTGATAAGTGTCTCGGCAGTGATACTAGATGTCTCGCCCGTGGATGCGTCCTGGACGTCAACCTGCCAGCCTTCACTTCCAGGCGCAGAACCCAGCGGCTTGATGTCCATAACGGGAGAATTGAGCGCTGCGACTCCACCGGCTTCTTCGAAGAGGCCAAGAAGACACATCATGAGGCCATGCGAGTCCACGATTCCTGTTGTCGGGCTCTCGAGCGCGCAAGCGGCTTTGACACCCTCCCCCTCTCGCTTCACCTCCTCTTCACTCACCCATCTCGTCGGAACTCCAAGCTCGTTCTTGCACAGCGCGTGGATGTTATCGAGAGCCTTGCGCTGCGCGTCGTTCTGCGCGACGATCCACTTGCCGGTGCGGCGATGGCCAATGTCGTGCTTCTCGCACAGCTCATACAGCAGGCTCTTTCCGCGGATGCAGAGCTTCGCCTTCAGACTAGAGGCCCCATAGTAAATACCCGCGTGGATAACCTCGCTGTTCCGAGAGCTGGTCTCGGTGCCTATTGCGTTGTGGCGCTCGATAAGGACGGTAGATGCGTTCTCACGCTGAGCCAGCTGCCGCGCTATCGCGAGCCCGACAACTCCACCACCGATAACCTACGGCTGTCAGCATCGGTATTTCCATAAGACTGGAAGTTCTGTGTCAGAGATCGTGGAGTTTGTTATCTGCTGGAGAAACTGGCGGTCGTACTACGGAGTAAATTGGGGAAGTTGAGGTCCGACACCGGCTACGCAGATGGCACGATCGGGGTGAGTGAGGCAACTGGACGTACGGCATGGGTGAAATCCGCTCTGACATTTGGCGTAGAGCTGAAATGGCGTCCTTGCAGGTGTCGCCAGTTGGATGAGAGCGTTCTTGTTCCTGGCCGCATCATGATGTGTGTTGTTGAGTGTAAGGTGGAGTCTAAGAGTTCTTATCCAGGGTAGGGGTTACGAAGCTGCTTTTGGGTACAATGAAGATGCAAATGCCGCGCGACCTCATGACGTCGTGTTGATAGCATCATGCCCCTTATTATATATCACTTGAATACAAGAGATACAGCAAGTCCTGATTATTTCTGATAGCTTATGGTGAGCTATCCGTTTTCTCTCTCCTCTTTTTCCTCGCTGCTACTGGTTCAAGAGACCCACGGGAAAGAAGCGAAAATGATCAGAGCAGGATGCTCTACTCAGACTCCATTTGAGATGCGTCAACCAACGATCAACAAGTTTGACCTCCAAACAATGCCAACTATCTGACTGGTCGTCCCAGCAATAACATATACAAAAACAAACATCAACGCCATACTGGCCCTAATTGATTTGATTGACCCAGCGTCCGTTCAATTCATGCGTGGCTTAATTGACCTTGGCCTTACCCTGGAGTGAGCCACTGTATTCAGGAATATCGGCATTGACCAGCAGCCAACAGAAATGGCCCATGAGACTGGGTCTAGGAGTCCTTGGCCTCAGCAGAAGGACTTTCATCCCCCTTTACCGCTGTAGTCGAGGATCTGGTCAAGTTGGAATGTTGAGGTGGCTCATGCGCAACTGGAGCGCCAGTACCGAGATCAGATAGCTGTTTCTCTGGATATAGTTTTTAGTGTGCGTTGCAACCACCGGAAAGCCGTCGGCCAAACCTACCTAGCTCTCGAACACGGTGACGAAGCATCTGGTTCTCGCGTACCAGCATCTGGGTCTCGGCCTGGTAGAATGCGCTCTCGTCTCGACCACCCAGTATCAAATCTCCACTCTCTCCGCCGATGGATGTTGAGCGAAGCCGTGGGGAAGCACCGCTATGGCTAGGCGTTCGAGATCGTCGCTGGAGGTCGGCGCGGGCCATGTCGAAGGAGCTTCGAGGATGGCGATGGCTTGTGGAGCGAGGACCTGACCCGCCCGATGGCATAGGGGGAATAGCAATCTGAGAGCTTGAAGCATGAGGGGTTCCCTGGGCAGATCGTTCAGAGATGGCGCTGCTGTCGTCGACAGCCGAGGTCTGGCCCTGGCTCTGCGGTCCACCGGCCTGAAGTCGCTGAAGCTCAAGCTGTTGTTGACGGATCATCTGCAAGAGCCGGTTCTGTGATCTGTTAGTTAGCCGTCATTGTAGAGCATGTCGGGCTTGGCGCCACATACAACGTGTGCTTCTTGTTCCGCCTCCAGCTCCTGGTGAAGCTCGCCTAGACTAGGCGCCCTATGATGATGTGGATCAGCCATCAAGGGCGACGCGGGCATGGGTTGTGGACTCGCGGTGGGAAAACCAGATTGCTCGCTGGCCATCTCGCCGGGAGCCGGTGCAGCAGGATCGTTGAGCTGCAGGTTCATGAGAACGGCGGACCGTCGGCGACCGGCCTGGGGCGAGGATTGCTGGCGTGAGAGGGAGCTGCTGGAAGATGCTGTTCACAGTTAGAAAACATCCGACGGAGACAAGCTTCTGATCGGAGTCGTACTCCGTGTGGGCTCGTGCTGGAGTCCTGCATTCATGGTCGCGGCAGCTTGCAGCGATATCGAAGCTGACCTCGGGGACCTTGTTGGCGACTCGCCGAGGGGAACCCCAGCACCGTCCGTTGGGGAGGCCATGGTGCTGTGATTAAATCTGGCGTTTCTTGTCCCTTCACCTTTTGTCCAACAATGATAGTTTCTGTTCAGTAACGTGCAAGAAGCTGTACCAGGCAGCAAAGAGGAGCTGAGTTGGTGAAGACGTCAGAGCGACCGATGTTTGTCGTTCAAGGGTTCGCGATTGGGCGGGGTTCTGTCTTTTTGGAGGGGTCGGATGGAGCTGAGCTCAAGGTGTATGTAGGTGAGTTACTGAGGGAGAGATACTTGCAGGAAAGTGCTTTTCTGACTTGATTGTTTTTTAGCCTGGGAGAAGCTTGCTCTTATTGTCGAGGGGAAGGGAATGAGAGTTAGTATTAAGGGTCGCAGAGGCTGAAGCGGAAGAATGTAGCAAGGCTCATCGTCAGCTGTAAGAGGGCCTGAAGGAGGACGTGGCCTGCTTCTGTGCTGATCATGTCCACTCGGGGGCCTGCTTGTCAGCGGTCACAGGGCGCGTCAGTCGATTGTGAGGAGCAGAGGGGTCTGCTGCGGCGGGCTACACCCCGCTATCGCCATGTTGCTTTACACGGTGACGTCTAAGGCTGCGAAAAAACCTGGCCGTTCGTTCAATGTTGCCTCGGTCTTTGAGTGACGTATAGTGCACATGTTCCTAAAACCCCAGTTCAAGGTCCCAACGTGGAGCTGAACGTATCCAACAGAATTGAGATGCCGCTCGTGCTCGGCGATTTCGCTCACTCAACCTTGACGTAGTCCTAGACGCGCTGAGCTTAGGCGAGGCAGACGAACACCCGTTGGACAAGATGGACGAGAGTAAAGAAGAGTAGTCCGGGTGGGAGAAGAATGCACCCATGCTTTGTGTGCACCCAACATCACACAAACACCTACACACTCGGCCAAGCACTGCGTCGCATACTGAGACCTGGACGGCTCCTTGATTGAAGTCAATCAGTTGTACAGTTCGGTTAAGTATTCGTGGAAACTGTTTCTTGATCGATGGCAGTAACAGGTGAGACTGCTGTGACGATGCCACTAAGAACTGATCTTTCCCAGGTAGGGCGCAATATCAATAGAAATATGTAACAGGATCTCACCGCTGACATCTGCTCGATACCTACTCAAATGTTTGACCCGTGACTGACTCTGTTGAAACCCTCGTCATGTCTCATGCATGCCCAAGTCCGCCAGTCCCCCATTCAACTGCCGTCCCAATGGGAGGAGACGTGAAGCGAATGTTCTGGTCCAGTTTTACCTTTTAGCCATATGCTGGTGCAAATTGCCATACTCTTTGCTACTTTGGTAGGCGAACACCCATGAGCGTGTATGCCACTACGTAAAGGTACTTAGGCTAACGGTCAGCGAGCGGAACCCCCAGGGACGAAAGCAAATTCTTTGAGAGGGCCTCCGCGACCGGAAGTGCGAAGAGAGGCTGCTGACATACCACTGCGCCTAGGATCAGTGAATAGAGACAATGAAAACAGGGCTGTTTTTGGCTATAAACACTGTATCTGTATGAAGTAAAGGCCTGCAAACCCCTGTGCCTCCCTCAGATAGAGGGTGACTAGACCTCGCACTTTCGGCTCTGGTAACCTAGTAGCGACAGATCAGATGACAGGAGAAGTACAACGTAGCTAGCTGCCTACTACGAAAATAGAAGCAGAAAGGCACAGGCATGCCAACAGTAGCTTGCCAGCGCGTCGGGCATCTTCGCCTAACTTAGCCGTGGAGGCATGTTAAGCTAATGGATACCAGAGTGTAACTGCCGGCGACGACGTTGATAAGCAACGCAGATCGCTCGAGTTGTCATCCATAGACTCACCGTCAACGTAAGATTTCGCGACCGCACCCCTGTCCTCACCGTTTGATCAGAACGGTGATAAAGTATCTGTGCCGATTCGCTTGCCGATCATCTTGAGCACTGACACCAACTGCCTCTGCGAAGACGGATGCCAAGTTGATGAGAAAACCGGATCTGGGAAAGCCCTGCTCTATACTCCACCAAGAGTGAGATGGAAAGGGAAATCGTTCCGGCGCTGGCTTATGGGTCACGATGACCCGAGACACGCATGTGAGCCCAAACTTCAGTGGGGGTTTTGGGCCTGTAGACGCCGCTGTAAGGCCAGACCGTTTCGGAGACCTGGTTCGACGGCTGCCTCCCGTTCGTCCCCACGCGCGCGCGGCTTGTGAGAAGCATGGGCGGTTCGAGGAACGGCTCTCTCAGGGGGAGTCGAGTCGCCTTTGATCACTCTTTGCTCAGGTTAATCGACTCCAAGTGCTTCTGATAGCCCTTCCAAAGCGTTTGTGTTCGACTGCAGACTGGACCACGGATACGGATGCTGACCAATTGATTCAGCATGCCCAGTGGACAGAAGAAGGAATTCCGAACCAGAGAGTGCCGGGCCTAGTCGAGCCCACTACTGCAGGAACGCACGCGGCTCGGCGATCTGCATCTCTTGCAGACTCCTGACCACGCATGTTACCGCATGAGCTTGGGTGAAACTCCTAGAGGCTCAGGCAGGTTTTGTTATGGAGGGTTAGCCCTTCCTGGGTGTTCTTTGAAACACCTGTGGACGTCAAGTCCAGCGATGTCATACTCGATTGATGGCTCAACTTGCTCGCTGTTAGTGGCCCAGGGGACGACCAAGGCTTTGCCCATACGCTGACGCCTCGTCGGAAAGCAGAACGGTGATTGGTTATGACCAGAACCGCACAAACTGGAGGTACAGTAGAGGCTCACCTCCACATCACTAATGTTGGCGGACAGCAGGCGTCGTCGTTGACCGACTGACCAGTCAAGGCCGGCATGAGTGTTAGGACCCCATACATGATGACGTCTTGAGACCAAGGCCTGTCGACAAGTTCTGTTTGTTTTTGATTCCCTTCGATCATCAACAAGGAAAACGCTCGTGACTGAACTGCACCAACTTCTCATTGTGGGTGCATATACCCAGCACAGACCTTGTGGAGAGGCCCACTGCTTGAACCTGACCAACAAAGCTCAGACAGTTTGACGCACAGTCCGAGGACTCAGGAAAAACAAAAACAAACAACAAACTTACCCACATGCCGCTGGGTAGATGGTGCTGAGCGAGAACAATGATATTGGGACGTTAGAAAATTGGTCTTTTCCTTTGGCGATACAGTGAATCCCCCCCCTGCAATTTGTCCTTGCGTAATCGGCTGAGTCTTGGGAGCGGAATTACTTATTTTCGGTGTTTTTCAAGCCGATCCGAAACGGCTGGTTTATCCTTGAAATACCTTAGCTTAGGACGAAAACACTCATTCTGTAACCGCTGCATCTCTGACTAGCTGGCATAAAACAGAGGACAAGGGGTAAGGGTTCGCACGGTTCGGGGTTGGGCTTCTCCCCGGCTCCTGGGGGAGGGTACCTCAAGGAGAACAACCGATTCCCAGCCTCCCGCCTTAGCGAGACACTGGTCTGGCAACGATCGGGGCCGCGATCTTTTAGGTGAGAGCCCTCGAAGATACTGGTACTTAATTAGGCTGACGACGAAGACCAGAATGCCAAGGCATCGAAAAATCGTGACTAGGAATCACTTTTACTACCATGCCTACCAGCCACAGCCTCCCAAACGCGTCGTGGGGCTAGTGACACGGCAGCTCCTGGTCCTAGAAGGTTCGGGGGACAAACCGTGCGCTCCCAATCCCCAACCGGGAAGCGAACATAGTTTACTCCCACCCAACATTGTTCGTGCCGTGCGCAAAGTTAACTTCGTTGATCTGCTAAGCGTGCCGTCTTGTCGTACCGGGCCAAATCCTGTTGAGCAGAGCTGTGTCCCTCGGCCAATGACGGGGCCGCACAAAGTCGTCGCTCCATCTTTTTTCGTCGATACTGCGTGTAATCGAGTATTTCCTTGTGCGGCACACGTATGAACGTCGTCATTCGATCGTGCTCGCGCCCGGCCGGATACCCACCTGAGAATAGCGATGAGGGCTCAAGCTAATCGGTACCGTAGTAGTGGCTGGAAGCTGGCCCTACTTCAGTTTTCCAAGGCTCCTCGGCCTTTCATGGGTGCACTCGCCAACACGGTGATCGAGACCACCTCGGCCTTCGAGGCGAGGGAGGGCCGGGAGGGCCTTGAAAGAGGGAGAGAGCACCGCTCTAGCTCTAGCCTCACAAATACAGTTGCGTTGCACACAGAGCGCCGGCTGTAACGGTGTCCTTTAGTCAAGAGGACCGATTCCCTGGCTGCCAAAACTTTCTCCACCAGGCAAGCGCTAGCGCGGGCTATGGTTCAGTCCCCTGGCAGCCGTTGGGTAGGCGTTAGGTTGGTTCGACACCAGGGGTGCCCCTTGCATAGTACCTACTTATTCCTTTCGCCTCCACTTCACCTGTGATGGGCCATGGTTCGCCTCGCAGGGCCGTGTTTCTGTCGCGTCGCCCGCTCTGCGCCTTGGTGCTTCATTAACCTACTGTAATGGGCTGCTCTGTTTGGGCGGTCTTGCGAGCGTGTGTGCTTTTTGGGCGTGCCGTGCGGCCTGCGTTCCTGCGTACCTGCGTCAGATTTATTGCTGCATAAATCCATGTTGTTGCGCTTTGATGGCGGACCGGGCTTGCATTGATGGATGCAGCATGCGTACCTCATCCTTCAAGGTAAAGCCGAGGTACCTACTAGTGTAGAGAAGGGAAGCGCGAAAACCTTGACGATTCCTTCCCAACGTCTATGATTGCTACTGTACTGTATTTTGCTGGGGAGTTGACTTATTACTGATTGGCTACTACAGTATTAGTATTCAGACGTTCAACCAGATTCAGCGGTACCTTAATAAGGCATTACTACTAGTAGTAATAATACTGACTTATTTATTACTCTTCCTGGAATTGAAATCTTTCCCTCCCTTACATCGCTCCTGTCCTCCGTGCCTGAGGTGGGCTTGCCATGACTTGTGGTTCACTACCTCTGGAGTTAGCCCCCACACTCCGGCTAGTTAGTTTACGTAGTGCGGCCATCCCCTTCCCATCATGGATCCTGCAGCTTACCTGACGGAGGGCCTGTGCTTTCCAGGTTCCCCAGCACTCACCCGGGACTCATGTCCAAGGTATCTAGGTACATCGCCAGCACCACCCCATCTTCCCGCAGTAGCACCACTTGCCTACAACTTCCTCCCGCCCCCCTCCCATGCCCTTCCGCACTCTTCTCCTTCAC
Organism: Fusarium devonianum; assembly: GCA_017140155.1. Classification (NCBI taxonomy): domain Eukaryota; kingdom Fungi; phylum Ascomycota; class Sordariomycetes; order Hypocreales; family Nectriaceae; genus Fusarium; species Fusarium devonianum. The sequence goes on along the minus strand of JADBHU010000075.1, from coordinate 44,213 downwards.
AACCCGACTTCTTTCTGCGATCCGGCGTACGCGCTCGCATTTTGGCTTGTTTACTTTGCTCACATCCTCGCTCTTTTTGGTCTCGTGAGCTTCACATTCCCTTCTCAACTTGCGTCGCTCTCTCCAGTCCTCTTCCTCGTTCCATATTACTGTCGGCGCACTTTACTTACCTACCTTCTTGGTCACAAACAAATCGCTCGGCCTCTTACACCTGATTCCGGCACCATCGTGCGACAAAACTCGGTCCACCAGATTCAAGACGTGAATTCTGTTTCCAACCTATTTGCTCGTCTTCGCTGTCTCACGCGTTCACGGCAGCTCCCGCTACACGGCTCATACTCTCGAGACACAGTGCTCATTTGAACTGAGGCCTTGTCCCAGTATTGCCCCAAAACTTATAGTCATACAAGAACAACCGTTACTTGCGCACACTTGAACCAAAAGGCTTTTCATTTATGCCGCTCTGTCCTGCGCGACAGCAAGCCTTCACAACGACATCCACCACCTGGCTGTCCCCTTGGGGGCATCCTCTGCTGATTCCCTGCACTTATTGAGCGTTCGTAATCTTCGCCGCCATGTCTTACAGAGATTCTATTTTGGCCCACGGCGGCACTTTAGAAGCGCTACAGAACCAGCAGGGTTCTTCGCGAAGAACCCGTCCTCCAGATATCGACACCATGGCAGCCGAAGAAAACCGCGTGCCCCTTAAACCCGGAAAAGCGAGCAAACGAGAATCGAGGTTAGGATTGCGAAGTTTATTCGGTCGGTCTAAAGCGCCCAAGGATTTGGGAACTCCAGACACTCCCACGTCAGTCAGTAGTCGCACATCCGTCACCGACTTGGGTAACTACTCCAATGACCAGTCACCTGCTGCACTCGAACAAAGCCCTACAGCGCCGCGGAGCCCGCGTCCTTTGTCGACTATGCTCGAAGTCTACCAGCAAAGCCCGATCGCCCACCAGAAATCTGTTGGTGTGGCCAGGATACAAGGACCAGCCAAAACGGCGCGAGGATCCGTCGCAACATGGCACCCTCCACCTCTGTTCAAAGCATTTCCACAGGCTATCAAGCACATGACGTTACCTGCTACATCATTGCCCCCGGAAGTCATTCTGCGGATGCACGAGCGAAGGAGCAGCGTAACGCACGAGGACTCGACCGATTGTATCGATGGCGATGTTAGCCCAGGTGATAAATCAAAGATCAAGAAAAAGCACCGGCGCAATACATCTGGCACCGCACCTAGGTTTGAATGGACAAACAAGGTCTACATTCTAGCCACGTCAGGATATCTGCTACAATACGCAGCAGAAGGGCCCTTCGACCGATTGCCGGAGAAGGTTCTGCAGCTTGGGAAGACTTCTGCGGCTTTTGCCAGTGATGTGATTCCTGGCCGTCATTGGGTAATCCATGTGTCTTCAATCACAGAAGCCGACGGCACGCCGACTGCCGACTCGCGATCGCTCTTTACGCGCTGGAACTTTCGGGCTCCAGAACGACGACATGCATCCAATTTTCTCATGGTTTTCGAGACTGCTGAAGATATGGAAGGTTGGATTGCGACGCTTCGCCGCGAAATCGAGAACCTGGGAGGCAAAAAGACGCTCACCGAGACTGGCAAACCCAAGGCTGAGAACGCAATTGTGCCGCTACGAGAACAGCCTAGCCAACGAACGTTGGTAGTAAGAGAACCTGATCGGTTATCACGCGCGATGAGCCGGGGCCCCCAGAGCCCCGATAGCCCTGAGACCCCTCAAAGCCCCCGACAGCAAGGTGCCCTTGACAATAATGACTCAGTCACGAATGTCGCAGAACCTGAAGCAACCGTTGATCAGTCCTTGGATGATACTTCTACGACGAACAGTTTTGTGTCGCAGGACGGCATGCAGCTTGATAACTTGCGCGACAGCTCGAATCGTCTTTCCTTCATTTCATCTGGCCAGCGGACGGGTGTGACGTCAGCCGGATCCTCCCCTGATTCATCGCCAACTGTAGACACCTTTCCTGCTCACATGGAGGAAAAAACATTGTCGCAAGATCCGGGCTCTCCACAGCAGCCGAGGCCGAGACCAAACGCCGCTGCTATCTTGGACCGGAGGCAATCGATGCAAATCATGAGTCCTTTTGTGGACATTCGAGGCGACTCTGTCAACCTGCGACCGCAATCTACCTATGGAGCAGGTGTAGGTCACGAACCAGGGACGTTTCCCCAGTCCAAGGCACCGACCCCGAATTTCAGTGTTCCTAATACATCGAATCGACGCTTCTCGTACGTGAGAAATACGCCACAGGAATTCGGAATGGTAACACAGCACGGCATGGTGGAGAGCCAGTCGCGGGCGATGAGCCGAAGGGCACCGCCAACAACTTTTGCTATAGCGCGACCGCTCTCAATGGTCGCTGATCAACCCTCACCGATGCAAGAGGCGCATGAACGACCGGTTACCCGACATGGAGATGAGACCCAATCGCTCGATCCAGACGAGGACGATTTGATGTCTCTCCCGGACATTCCGAATTCGTACGATGGGCCGTCGCGAAGGTCAAGCTTTGCACCGGCCGAGGAGTCAACCGTCGAGGTCAATCGTCCAGAAAGTACGCGTAGACTCTCTGGCATGCACCAATGGCGCAAACCGGAGCATCCCAGCCCCTTGGCGCGTGACCTCACAACCTCGATACGCACTGCTCCGATGCAGAAGGCATGGTCTCGTCCGTCACTAGTTGGCCCTGAAGAGGCAGCCCGGCGCTGTAGCTCCATTGAGGCACACGGTGATGGCCGAGGTGACGCATTGTCAGTCAAGGGATGGTCACAGCGGCGAGCCAGCGTACAGTCGATGAGGTCGGATAGGACTTCGCAGTACAGCATATCAGCCGATCTTCCTCCTCCAATGACGCCGGAATCATTGCCTCGGCCTGCACCTCCGCCTACAACACCTCTTCCCCCAATTCCAACGTGCGCCAGCAACCCTCACTTGAGGGCTGAGATCGTTCACAGAAACCTGTTCAACCGACGAAGCATGCCGCAGCTGAGCGACTGCCCTCCGCCAGCTCCACCACCGACATGCGCACTGCCACCAATTCCTTCAAAACCAGAAGTGAAAGTATAAACCTCGCACACAGCCCTGATATATATCCCTTTTTTTTTCTTTTTTTCTTTTCTTTTGTTTATGTTTAACCACTAATGACTGCGACGGAGCGTCTGAGAATTTTCTTTGTGAACGGGAAAGGCACTACTAGAACCAATGCTTTGAAACGCTGGATCTGATGGGAAAGGAGTTTGCTCCCATTTTTGTATTATACAGCACCAGTAGACCTGGGCTATGGAGGGCGCGTTGTCTGGATATGCGACCACGGCCTCGGATGACTTGGATATAAAAGTGTATGAAGGAGCGGCTACTGCATTAGCTGCATTGTATGGGTGCCAAATTTTGAGTGATGGGTAATATTTGAAGGCTATATATATAGTGATGAGGATTTTGATCTTTGGAATTATATGATGCATTTAAAAATTGCTATCGTTGCTGTGACCGAGATCCAGAAAACGTTGAACGGCGGAAGCTCCGGCGTGCGGAGTGCTTGGGACCCACCTTTCGCCGTGCCGCTGCGTGCCCCGGAAGCCGGGGGCCGATTCTGGATGGCAGAGGTTGGTTACTCGGGTACCTGAGCTACTTTGGCCAATTTACCTAAGACAGTGAGTAGGTCTACCTTCGGAGCACTACTCCGTACTGCATTGAGGGATAGTCGCTGCGTAGTCCATGTCCTCATGGATTTCGGACTTCCCACTGGTCGGCCGAGTGTAAATTACCTGCCTGGGTAAGATTGGCGCACCCAAAATTAGGTGGCTGGGAACGCTGCAGCATCAACACCTTTTGGACGGGGCTTTCCGCTGAGCTTTGTTGATACTGCAACGTCCGTGTCCCCAGAGTCAGTCTGATGTTCTTCCCTCACTTTGATTAATCTGCATACCTCTGTCCTCGACACCGATAATCAGAAACAACAACGGACGAGGTCGAACGGCGCGGCAGCCGACGTTGTCAACATGCCGGTGATCCCCTCTCCGACGATATCCTCGGCCCCTCAGCTTGCTGTCCGACAAGATAACCCCTCGAGCACCTCCTTCGTCGCCGTCCCCTCCACGTACGGCGCCGCCGACAACTCTCCGTCCCCTGGCGTCGTCGCCGGCATCGTCCTGGGCTCCGTCGCCGGGTTCCTGCTTCTGCTCTTCCTCGTCTACGCCCTCCTCCACCGCGGCCCCGTCATCGTCGCCGCCGACTCCTCCGGGGCGCCCATGAGCAGCGTCACGGGCGGCTCGTCCACGTACATGAGCCGCAGCGTCCTGAGCCTGGGCACGAGGAGGGACCGGCGGCAGCGCAAGGCGAAGAGCGCCACGTCGAGGCGGACGCGGTCCAGAGCGACGTCGGCACGCTCGCGCGACAGGAGCAGGAGGAGGGCGTCGCCCGTGATCGTCACTGCTCCGGGGCCCGGATACGCACCCGACGGGCCGCCGCCGCCTCGCGTCGTCCCGAGCTCCGGCGTCTCGGCGCTGTCGTCGGACAACGAGATCATCGTGGAGGAGGAGCACAGCCCGCCGCCGCCACGGAGACCGCACAGCCAGCGCCACAGCCAGGACCGATATCGACGGGAGCCCTTGTTCAGGGACGATGGCTATCCACCGACGAGGGACTACTCGCCACGGCGGGAGAGCAGGCGGTACAGCCGGGATCGATGAGGATGGCTCGTTTGTTCCGAGTTTCACTCGCTTACGATTTTACGAGATGATATACCAATCAACGACTTTGCCGCCTGGATTTCTGATACAAAATGGCACGATACAAGCATTCGGGTGCATGCAGACAGACACTGTTCAAGGAGGGGGAATGAACGACACGCAGGGACGTTAAGATGGCGTTGGGGTGATGAGGGCTTTGATCAGCGAACACAACCCAAGGCGATGATAAATCACAGAGCGAGCCTAGTTCTTTCTTTCACCTCGAGGCTTTGCCATTTCAATAGATACCCAAATTGTCAAGCCATGAGCCTATATACAGACAAATGATGATGCCTCGAGATAGACCCCCCCTCAATCAAGATGATCATAATGCAACATGGCTGTTTTCATGTTGCGAGCTTCCCTCTTTGAAGCCCCCGTCCACTCGTTGTCGTTGGCTTTCTCCACACGCATATGAGCAGATGCAGAGAGAAAACACCAAGCCCGACACTGTCATCGTGGTATCTCAGTTCTTTTACTACTTCAGCCTCCGCCTTCCCTCCGCTCGAAATTTTCGGGTTTGTGAACACCACAAGAAGCCGCCATCTTCGCCGTCTGATGCAAGTTCTGTACAAATAGATATAAAAACAATCAAAATGCCACCCATAGATTTGCCCGAAAGACGACCTTGCGTCCACAGGCAGACACATTCGCGCCAGCACCAGGAACATTAAAATAACCAAGCCCAACCGCAACTGCTTACATGTTCATACCGCCATCGTTGTTTGGTCCGTTGCCGTTGGCACCTTGAGGCCCACCAAAGAAAAATGTGTCAAAGGGATTCATCTGTGGCGTTTCGCTAAAGTCATGATGGAGCCCTTCCCAGTTCATGCCAAGTCCAAGGTCCATTTGCGACTGGTCTATGTTGTTGAACTCGCCGTTGGAAGAAGCGCCCAGATTCTGGAGAAACTCCATCGTCTGCGCATCAGGATAGTCCGCTGGACCTGGGCCGCTAAACTGTTGTTGCGCATGCTGTTGCTGCTGTCCACCGTACGACCCGTTGCCTGTGGATGGCTGCGACGTGAGCCGTCGAGGGACAGGCGATGGAACCATGCCTGATTCTACAGGTGATCCGTCTTGCTTCAGAGCAACGTCCGGGGGGCTTGGGCCACCTCGACTTCGAGACTGCATCAAGTACCCATCTGCCGTCCGTGCCAGAGGGGTCGATGGCTGGCCTTTTACCTCACCCGCCGCCGATAGGGTCGGGGATGAGAGGGAGTCCGATAGTGTCATGTCGAACTGGTACGATGCCTGATCGGAGCTTTGATGTCGGTGACGTGCCTGTCCTGTGCCCTTGGACGATTCTGGCGGCGTGTTCCAGGCCGAGCGCTGTCTTCGAGACTGGCCTGTTGGGGGCCCAAAACCACCTGTGGAACTGGCCATCTTGATTGTGGCCTTTGCTGTCCGATCGAAGGCATCCCTGCAGGTTTCGGCAGGCGGGCACTTGTCGATCATATCTGTGAGAACCGACTTTGCGGCGAGGATGGTAAAATCCACCTCATCCATGGTCTGCCAACATGTTAGCACCTCTTGCAGCAGTAGCATCAGGAGACAATTTGGAGCTTACCAGACGACTTCGCACGATTGGCGAATGCCAGATGGCATAGAGGTATGATATGCCTGCCATGAAAAGATGGTGAGTGGAGAGGTAGGTATAGCTGACAAGCCCGCTCAGATGGAGCTGTCGATAAATGCGAAGGATCTTTTGGCCGGCCTCGGCAACTTTGAGATAGATTCGATCCTCGTCCTCGCGCAGCTCTGCTTGAAATGCCGTCGGACTGTTGACTTCGTTGGATGTGTTGTACTCGCCCTCGAACATTGCGGGAACGCTCAAGCTCTGGCGATAGAGCATAATGATTGCTTGCCAGTAATTGAGCTCGAGGAACTCGGTCGAGAACATGACGCCTGTCTCCTCTCTTGTTGGCGCCGACGTCTTCCACTGATACAGTCTCCGATCGATGTCGATGCGCCATGACCGGAAAGAATCGAACTGCACCAGGAATGGCGACGGTAGGTGGATGTGCGTGTCGGGAAACTTGCTCTGCACGCCGGCCTTGTTGATCTGAGCCTGGTTGTACTGCAGCACCTGCAGAATTTCTGACTGCAGCAATCGCAGCCGGAAATAGTGATGTGCGACATGCTTGTAGCTTGACTGAACCTGGTCTGATGGTGGATCCGTGAGCCCGGTTGGTGTGATATAATCGTCGTCTAATCGCGAGGGGAACTCGGTTGTGATGACCTGATCGCTGATGCCGAACGGTCTGCCAACACATGTGCTCACCAGCCGATCCAGAGAGTACGTGCACCACCACAGACGACGCCTCATGTCGCGGATCCACAGCTTTCTTCCTCGACCTTGAACACCATGCTCCCTCGAACTAACACCATCCGGCTGGTCGGATTCGGCAGGCTCCGGGACAGGCGTTTCTATGTCTCTATCATCCTCATAGTGCAGACCGAGGTCAACTGCGAGTCGCACCGCAACACCAATTATATACCTGGGTCATGTCAGCCAGTTCTCAACAGACACAGTAAACCATTCAACACTCACCAGAGGCCAGGAGGGACGGGGCGAAGAAGGGCAAAATTGGCCAGAAGAAGAACGGCTTGTAACACTTCCAAACCTCCTCCGCTGTTGCTCAGGCACGATTCCAAGTGGACGATGGCGCTCGCGTGATATTCTTCGGGCTCACACCGGCTCCTCATATCGGTCCCCGAATCGCTCGACGATTCTGTCTTGACTGGCTCGCCTACTATGACACCACATCCGATTGCGAACACCATGTTTAGAAGGTAAAGCTCGCGCGAACCTCGGCCCGGGTCTTGGGTAGCATAGACACGCTCAAAAGTCTGCATAAACTCGCCTCGATGCAAGATGGGAATCTGGGGGTTAGAGTGCTCGAAATAGAGCCGCACAAGCCGGAGACCAACCTCCTTGGTAGGGAAAGAAGCAGGCTTGATCGTCGGCCGGGTATGAAGACCAAAGAAGGAGTCGCGTAACGAGGCTCCGTTGCCTGTAGCCTGGCGGAGACCTGTCCGATCGTTCCCGCCTGACTGCGGGCCAGAGGTAGAGTACTGCACGGCAGCGTACACCACTCTAGCGAACGATACCCCGGAGGCGGATGCCAGAGATCGAGGTTTCGAAGGGCTCACAATGTTGAGGAAGCCCGAAGTCTGACCCGCCTTCTTGGGCTTCAGTGATTCCACAGCCTGGCTCTGGGGCCTGGGTATAGAGCGTTCACCTGCCTCAGACTGTCCCGAATAGCCTGTCTCAGCAGCAGAGTTGATGCTGGCGGTGTCGGTACTGGGGCGAGAGCATATTTCGAGGTTTTCAGCCGGGGGGAAAGGGATGTTGTTGGAGGAAAGCAGATTCTCAAGCTGCTCGACTCGAGTTTCGAGGTAGAAAACATAACTGCGCACCAGGTCAGCAACCAGTCAACATGGCATCTTCGATACGGCGGCGCGCCGTCCCAGCCCGTCGACACCGCAACACGCAACACGCAAAGAAGCGCAGAATGCCAGAACCGCGGCGCGCCCAATCTTTTCGTCTTACCTGCGCGGGATTTCCTTCTTTGTGATGGGATCATAGCCAACGCAAGCAACTCCTGCCTTGGCGCAGCTTGCACAACTAGGAAGCTTCTGGTCGCAGCGGTTCTTGCGAAGGCGACAGCGATTGCAGGCACTGACGTTGCGGAAGTTGCTGCTCTGCCCAGCCTTGGCGTTGGCGGCTATCGAGGTAGAGGCAGAGGACGAGGCGGCGTCGGCTTGCTGTCTGTCGCGGGGACTCGGCTGTCCGTTGCGCGGCGATCCATCGTCAAAGGAGTTCTGTCTCTGTCGCTTGGCCGGTTGGGAGCTCGGAGATGGAGGGCCGCGCGCAGGCATGGTGACGGCCCGCCGGGCGACGGAGGACGGAGCCGATGACTGGCGGCAACTCTGGCGATGACGCTGGCGATGACAATGGTGAGGCGATACGGAGCGATGGTTAAGACGATGCGACGCGGAGCAATGAGACCGAAGAGGTGGAATTGAACGGAGAACGGAAGCGGAGAGTGGACGGAAGACGGAAGACGGAACGGTAGATCGGGTAATCCGGCCGGGACCTAATACTTTTTGCTTGCGAAAACGAGAGGGAGGTAAGCAACGGACTGGATCAAAGAAGGAGAGAACAAAGCGAGGGGAAACAGGCGCAAGACGGGACGGGAAACGATCGACGATCCAGTCGCCGGAGAAGAGATCGAATTCGCTATTGAAGGGCTTGAGATTGGGCAATATTGGATCAAGGTGTGAACCGTTGAAAAGGGAAGCGAAGGTTGGTCATTCCAGGCGGCCCAGTTAAGTCAAGCAGCGGCTCAATTACTCACTCGTTCTCTCTTTCTCCCACGCTGTTGTATGTGAAACAATGCAAAGCAGCCGTAGGTGTGACAGCGCGTGGTCTTGCTGGTGCGTCCGGGAGCTGTGGGTGGCTTGCTGCGCGGGGAACTGAAATCTTATCGTGGAGCATGGACTGCGACAGAGAGGGACGGCAGTTGGAGCTTGATTGATGTGGCGGGCGACGGTGGTTGATGGCCGCTGCTGTGGATTCTGGCCGCTGTGACCTGTCTGCAATGGTGGCGACGCAGGTCCAAGGTATGTGAGTGTGAATGCGAATTGGTCACGGTTGTTGCATGCGAGATGGGGGATAGCAAGGATCCTCCTGGGGTTGGAGTTGTTCAATGTCGCGAGCCAGAAGCAACCCAGGTTGAAGCAAGCATTCGGGCGAACCAACCTAGCCCGACCAGTCGGTCACTCAGTTCAGTCACTTGTTAATCAGTTGGTTCTCCGTGTTCCCCTGTGCTTTGAGAAAATTTTACCTCGACAAGCGGACAAGGGGTTCGGTCGGTCGGTGGATGACCTGGAGCGCGAGCCAGAGCATCCAGAGACAAGAAATAGGGCGAGACGATTCAACCAAGGACAGCAGCCCCAGGGCGAGACAGAGCACGACGAGACAGCGCGCGTGTGTAGAGTAGACAACAGACGCTACCCCGGCACGCTCGAGGCCAGAGCAGGGCCGAAACTTGAAGATCCAACCGCCCCAAATACCGTAACAGGCGGAGAGTCCCAAACTGGATCCTCTTCTTTCCCTGTCGCGATGAAAGTGGAAGTGCTAGCAGAAACTCGTTGCCATCCAGTAATTGATTAGCTAGCGCATCGAGTCTGCCGATTGCACAGAACGGGAAAGTTGAGTGAGGGAGAGGCGTCGGACGTAGGTGGAGAGTGGGGAAAGGTTGAGAAAGACCCCGGTAAATATTTTTGGAGGGTGGTGAATTGGGCCGGTGTATTGGCTGGAAACTGAGCCCCCCCGCCCACCAACAGCTTGGTCGAGGTGATGATAAGCAACCTGTCAGCCTCCAAAGAGGCATCAACTACGGAGGAGACCCGCTGGTTTCCCCTCTGTCAAGAGTTGTTTCCTCACCTACAGTGGCTACAGTGTCACCCAGTCAGCAATTAGGTGCTTGGCTTAACTGGTTAATCGCCCTGTCGATCTACGTAGTTATTCCAGGCTACCTGTCCGTATTGGACCAACAATCTCGACCGCCTCTCATTTATTACTCATTGTTCCCCTCAACTCCAGACTCAGTACGGACTGCATACGTACAAGCCTCCATGATCGTCGTCAGTTTCTTTACTTTTTCTCTCCGCCTCGCATCCGCCTGGGCGCTGTACGCGGGCCAGGCATTAATTGATCAAAGTACCTTAGGTACTGTATGACGGCTGAGGTGCTACAGCATCCGGGCTTCACGTGCTCGGTGCCCGCTATCATATATGTCCTCAACTTTTTCCTTTTTTTTTTTTTTTTTTTTTTAACTTCTTTCGGCTCGCCTCCTTCTCGGAGACCCGGGCCCCATGCACTCACTGGTTTCTCTCCAACCCCTTGTCGATTCGGCATCACAAATCTCAAGTCATCCTCCTGCCAGCCTCGGAGCCACTCTCCAGAACGGGCGTCTGGGCGGCGAGCATCCATCGCCGAGTGCGCGTCTCGTGCCATTTACACCTCCAGTGCATCTCTCTCTGTTCTCGCATACGCATGCCAGAGGCAGAACAAGCAAGTTCATGGTGGAGCGCGACAAAGTCGCTCACGACATCATTCATCAGCCCCATCGCCGCATTATTCCCGCCGTCTACCGCGCCGCTCGTCCTTGGCGCAATAGCCCATGCCTACCTACCGGGACATGCGCTGTTTGGTGAACCCACACCGGGCTTGAGCCGCCTGGTAACAAACTGCCTTTTACTAGAAGCCCAGTCCTCCTCATTGACTTCGGGGCCAACGTGGTGATGAGTGTCTGTCGGACAACCGGCCATACGCCTAGCTGCGACCCTGTGCATCTATGCGTGCCTATCATGCCTGTCGTCTGTCGTCTGTCGTCTGTCGTCTGCGCCTTTGTTGGCCAGGTCGAATCATAGACCGGCGGGCTGCAGCAGCATAATGAATAGCTAGCTCCAAGGGCGGGGCTCCGATTCCCGAGTTGAGATGCCGCCGCCGTATTCGTAAATTCCATCTTGCGCGGCTGTTGGTAGAAGTCAACAAGGATCAGCAACAGCCAGTGTGCAGCGAACCCAAGCTCTCGGTTTGCTTCTGCTGTGCGGTGTTGCTATCCATGCACGCACTCCGTCACTACTGGACTTGCTCGCTCAGTGTCGTGTTTCTCTGTTTTATACCATGTAGGTTCTCCTCGGAGATTTACTACGCATGTTTCCCAAGAGACTAAGGCAAGCTCTTATCCTTGGCCATGTAGGAATGCCTAATCCCCGATGCATCGCTCAGAGCCTGAGACCTTCCCTGGTCTCTCTGTTTGACTTCCCCAAGAAAGGTGACAGACTTGTCCCTGGAGCAACAAGGGTCCTGTCTCTTGAGGACCCCCCACACAACTCCACCACCGGCCTCTGACGAGAAGCACGCTGCTGCGGATGCTGCATCCCAAGCCCTACGTATCACTCATTGTGCATCCGTGACTCAGCGACAGGGATCGCGGGACTCACCAAGTTCCTATGTCCCCCTTTGCAAATCGTTTGCACATACTCAGTGCGTGCGTACTGCACCGATGCCATAAACTACTCAACTACGGATACTACCTGGTCCCTTGACTGGGAACTTAAACAGGCTCTCTGACCGCCCCGATCATGCCGCTCGCTCTCTTCTTTCTCCCATCCCACCGACATTGGCCATAACTCACCGTCTGTTGACGCCTTAGATCGCCACAGCTGAGTAGAAGCCATATGTACCTGTACCGAGAAGTGCATGCTCTTGTACCAGGTTTTATGTAAACAACAGCCGCTTTGGCAATTATTTAAAAAGAACTGATCCAGACTGAACATGTATCGTTCACAAATGCCATCGTAGTAGAGTCATCCGCAGTATCTTGTGGATCGCCCATGCTCCAATACATCGGCGTCGATGCATCTTCAAACTGCCGGCACCACCGTGCAGATTTGCCATTCCTTGCGTGGTCTACGTATAGTATAAAAAAAAAATTGTAAATAACAGACTTCAAATTTATTGTCATTTCAACTATCCGTTTCGCACCACTAGTCTTGATCCCGTGAGGCAATCAGACTTCGACATTGCAAACTCTCTAATTCGAAACACTCAAGTCATCGACATCAAAAGACCGCCAGTCTGCACATACATCGCGCTGAAGAGATAACCCCCGGGGTCTTGTCTTTGGCGATGCAGTGGCATCCACATCCCTTGTGACGATCCATTAAATATTTCCAAACCCCATACCAGGCTTCTGCTCGTTCGTACATAATCCGTCGCCGAACCAAGTCATAGTCTATATTTCGTAAAAAAAAGCCAAAGACAGAAAAACAGAGAAACGAATAATAATTCCAGACCATATCCGTCTCTTGTTGTGAAACGCCTATCCCATGCTTCGTCGTCGTCGCTATTTGGAAAGGGGGTATTATCCGACGTAAGCTGTATGTGCCCTTTGCACGATTCATCCAGCATAAAACAAATGTCGCCAAGTTTGTGGTTTCGAACCTCGGTTTCTGTTCGAAACTTTCCAACGCCAGGGGCTGAAACAGGTATATCGCATGCCGCTGTGTCGTGGTGCGACTTCAAACGCTGTTGTCGTCGTCGAAATCCGTGAAGAGTCCTTCATCGAGTAGCGGATCTTCTTCCTCCGGCAACATGGTATCCTCTTGAGGACCGCCCTCGGTGATTTGGGAGCTCAGGTACGCTCCGACGATAGTAACCAGTCCGCTGAACCACCAAGCGAGGCCTGAATATCCTGTCTGAAGACCCCAAGAGTACAAAAGTCCAGAAAGCGTGGGCCCAAGCGCTCGGCACAGACTTGCCGTCGACGCCGCGATACCGTTGATTGTTCCGAGGACCTGTTTGGATGGCGCCGAGTTTGCCAATAAAATAGCGTTGCTAGGGTATGCCATTGTAGAGAACGTGCACTTCCAGATCACCAGCAGGTAGATGGCCGGCATCCTCATCGACTCGGGCAGCAGAACGAGATATGGGGTGACCAGGTAAAGTGCAAAGTATGAAAAAGCGAGGAGCCGGAATAGTCGCAGAGAACCAAGTCGTCGAGTAACCGGTGGAACGATGAGATAATTGGAGAGGAGCGAGTAGAGTCCCTGGACCGACATAATGACACCGATCGCCTTGGTCTCCAGGCCGAATCCATCCGTAAACCTGAATGGGAGGTCATGGACGGGTTTCTCGGGCGGGGCGGTGCTCAGAAAGACCGGGAAGAGCTGATCGAAGGTCATGGTGTGGCTATACAAGAACTCGTCAGCACCCTGAGATGGAAGTGAAGAGTCTCTGGCAATACTTACAAGGCAAGAATACCGTAGGAGATGATGTTCATGATGACTGGCTTGGTGAAAGTCTTCGGCTTTTGCTGCGTCTCCGGCTCCAGAGGTGCGGCGTCAAGAGATCGCGTGTCGGACTGAGGAGCAAGCCTGGGCGAGCTTTCATGGCTCTGGTAAGCAGGCAGGGCCTCGTCTTCATCGGAGTTTGATGTGGCCGATCGCGTTCCGCTGGTCATGTAGCTGATGTGAGACTCTCCATCCAGAAGAGCTTGTTTCTCAGGGCCACGTCCACGTCCGTTGCACTTTGCCACTCCAGAGAACATACTGGCCAAACGGTCACCAATCTCGCGACCGCGGTCCCTTTGCGACTTCTTCATAACATGCGTTTCGTCAAGGAACAGAATTCCGATAATAACTCCCACGAAGACAGTTGCGGCACTGAACAGGTTTGGTAGTAGGTATGGGTATCGATCCCAGATGGTTCCGCGTGCGAAGATTTCGGGGTAGCTGACACAAGGTCGTGCTAGAGCTCCTCCGATCATAGGACCGACGATAGACCTGAACAGGAAACCTATGGTTAGTAACTGTTCCTTGGTGCATTAGATATATGTGCACTTACCCGATGCACCACACCATGGGCATAATAGTATAGGCACGTGCTGTTCGAAAGTTAGCTCCAGGATCTCTCGATAGCTATCACAGGCCAACTCACGTTGCTGTTCCTTTACTGTCACAAGCTCGGCGACCGTGGTTTGAAGGACACCAATGTTGCTACTTTCATGTCAGTGACACTCGTCTCGAGCACCTTTTCCAAGGACGTACCCGTTGAGCAAACCACCCAGAGCGCGAGCTACGAGAGCCATAGGCAAGTTGGGGGCAAAACCAAACATGAGGACACTCAGAGCAGTCCCGATCAAGCCAAACAATAACACAGGTTTTCGGCCAATCTTGTCGCTAAGTCGTCCCCATAGCACTCCTGTTGAGAACTCGGCCAAGGTGAAGGCCGAAGTGACCATGCCCGCATATACTGAAATCTTGCGGGAATCATCGGTAATGTTGAAGTCTTCAATCATGTAGTAGATGTAGGGGAAGATGGACATGAACGCAATTGGTTCGCATATCCTGCAACAGGCTGCTCACTGTTAGCTTGCTAACCTCGGAACAGACTGGCTTATACAGAAATCCATACCTAAAACGAACATCTGTTTTGTTGGAAATGGGGGGAGCTTCCTTTCATGCTGGCTAGAACCCCCGCGGTTGGCCGCGGACACTTGTTGACTCCTCCCCATCTTTGCCTTGGTCCTCCCAAGTAAAAGGAACTAGTCTGTGTCGTTGAATGCGATCCGGTAGAAAGTCTGTTCAAGTTTGTAGGTAGAGCAATGCAGTTCAGTCGTAGCAGTCCCCAGTCGATTTTGTCGTGTAGTTGAGCATCAATGGCCGATAGTCGAGTATTTGGTCGTCGACGAGCTTGGTGGGCTGGTATATTGGAAGAGTGAAGGCTAGAGGCTCTATTGTCCGTATGGCCAATCCGTGCCAGGTGAGAAATCGAGAAGTTAAGGACTGCGCTTTGCGGGTGGAGGGAGAAGGGAGACTAATAAATGGTCATAGAAGGTTCACAGAAGGGGGAGAGAAGGATCAAGATGGGGCGGATAGACTTATAAGAAAGCGGGTGTAATGACACCCCCCCTACCTGGGCAGACTGGGGTACAGGTCACCATGACCATCTTGGAGTGAATTAATTACCTAGACCTAAGCTTGGAACGAGCGGTGACAGACGGGAGCACAGAGAGCAAATCTCCTGCCCAACACCAAGACGATGCGGCGAACGGTTCCATTTCTCGGGGCATGACATGGACAGTGGGGCGCCAGGGCACCGGAACGCCATCCTGGGAAGGGGATCCTAGTTGACAAGGCGAACTGGCCTTGCAAGATGAATCGGCCGTCTGGATCCTAGGGAGACGGGGCTCTGACTAGACTGGCCATGTACCCCCAAGTATCCCTGCAGGGATACCCTGGGTCTCTCCAAAGCTCCAAAGCGTGCAGGGGGGTTCAATTCAACCTCTGGCCGGGTCGACAGGGCGCGCGCCCGACAGGGACGTGAGTTGAGCAAAACGCCATGGACTGACGGCCGGGTTCGAGCTTAATTGTTGGGTGCGCCAGTCGTAACCAACGCGGAGCTAAGCCTACTTACTACCCCGGCATTCCCGCAGCGTGGCTGTGAATTCCTCCAAGCGCTGTAAATTGAAGCCCTTGAACATCATCGTCAGCCTGCAGCACGCGAGGGCACAGATGCTGCGAGGCACCCGCAGAAATGACTGATACAAACCAGGACTCGCTTCGGATGCGGTCAGCTGAGAGAGACGCCGTATCGCTGTGAGCAGGACACGACCTCCGCGACCGCTGACACGCAATGGGTGTAGGAGGCGGTGAAAAGTGAATAACGGTCCCAGCGGCAGCATGGACGCACACGGAGACGTCCCCCGAGTCGCCTCATGGCAGCCCGGTGGAGAAAACAATTATTTAGGAGGGAAGCAGTTCCGGAAATTCCACCCTCCCAGCCTCGGCGATGTAGACTCGGTGGGGGATGGGCAAACTCCAACACAACTTGCAGCACCACCAATTGTTACGGGCACATGGCGTGGCATGGTCCGTCCGTCCCTCCTAGCTTGGCGGTGCGACGTTTGGTGACGTCGACCTTGAACAGGGTCTCCAAAGATTTTGGCCCAGCACATTATTATACCGTACTTGTCACCTTTGACTTTGACAGCTATTGTTCCCACAGCCTTGGGCGGCATATCGGCGGTGTATTGCCATTGGTTACCGGCTCCACCCACTGGGCGTTGTTTGCTTGTTTCGCTGTCTTCATTCTCATTGACCGCCGGATGTTATGGCCATTACTTACGGAAGGGACTGCTCGTGTCGTTCCGCGTGAATGCATCTGGTTTGGTGAAGCGATGGTGAGGTGCATGGTCAGCAGATAGCTCGGACGCAACTAGGAGTCATGGGGATTCGGCTGCATTGCCAGCACAGTTACAACACCGTAGCCTTGTGGCACCGCTGGCACATTTCGCTCCTGGGCGGACCACCCGGACACGGAAAGTGAGAGTAAGGCCAGAGTTCCTTGACTCTTCACCCCGGTCTGATTACTATTCTTTGCCAACCAGATCAAATCCAATGCGGCGCAATGCTCGTTTCGTGGGAGGCGCATTGAAGTCGGAGGAAATGTTACCTGCACTGCAACATAAAGAACCAGTCGGCCGAACAGGTCCCCTTCTAGGCCGAGACGCCCAGGCTGCGTGAGGTGTGGCTGCCAAGCTCGAGGGGACCCTCATGCGGATAATATTACAATTGCCATGACTGAAATGGACATCGTCCGCAGCCAGGCGGGGCTGATGCCTTGGAGATTTCCAGGTTCTTTGACAGCGCTGCTCTGCAATGCAAATGCCTAGTCCGGCAGGCAACGGCTCAGGCTCACGGTTTCTGATGCCATCCATGATCCGAGGAGAAGGTGGGTAGAGTATCCTTATGTCGAATGCCTTGTCGATTGTTGCATGTTCTGACCGTAATTTCCCACGGCACTATTGACAATACGGTGTAGATCTGCCTTGCGATCGGTGCCCTCGTGTTTCGCTAAACGACGAGTCCGGAAAGCCGGTATAGAACACAAGAATACATGTGCAGGCACTAGCAAGCTAGATGCGCGAGTCTGCCACTCTGTATGCGGAATTCGCAACCACGTACAACCGAGGCTGGACAGGCAGAGCTGGAGACGATGAAGCAAGAAGTCTACTTCGGGGGCTAGGCGCGAGGATCTCATCAGGAACCCGAGACATTGTTACCGCCATGCCGCCGCGCCGGACCTTTTTGCCTGCCCCGGCCACATGGAGCCGGTGTTGCAGCATGCCAGCCACTACCAATGCCACTTTGGGGTGAGACTAGATGCGCCTGGGCGTGCTGGCTGTTTAGGTCATCGTGGTTTCAACTCTGGGCTGGGAACCCGGAAATTGGGCAACATAAATAGCCCCGCGCCAGCATCTGCCTCGTTTCTGACTCGTCCCTGAAGTGTTTGAAAAGGCCCACCGCACCCAATGCGCTGGGCCGTCCGTTAACCACCCCGAACAACGCGACTGCCGGAAGCGCTACCAACTCCACAGATTCAACAACGTGGCCTACAAAGCCAGCATGCCATCAGGATGTAGATGCTGGATACAACATTTGTCCATGTAGAAGGGACCTTGTTTCCCATGCGAATACCACCGGCACTGCGTAAGCATCATCCGATTTTGTTCGTTCCAACTGGGGAAAGGTCAAAAGGGCAGCCTTTTTGGCTTGGCTCATGCTGTGTCCCTTCATGCCAAAATATCCGAGCTTCAGGCGCGTACATACCGACTTCTACGCAAGCTACTGGCTAGATCCTGATGCGTCTCCACCTCGAACGCGCCCTCTGTATGCATGTTGTGCAGCAGGCAGTTGAAAATAGACTCGAATGGGTACCGACGACGTGGGCGCTTCCAGGCACATGAGGAATATGCAAATGCCGGGTTTGATTTGCAACGGTGAATTTTGAGTCATATCGTCGGTGAAGCCTGAAACATCGTTACCGTGGGGTATCTTATGGCAAGCGTGCAAACTTCGATCGGTCATCAAATCGACCAATGCCAGACCAACAATCATCAGCTTGAGCTGGTAATGTGTGCTATTAGTCGTAGATGAGCTACCAAATTCATGTTCGTCATCGTGAGCGCGTACGGGCGCCCGGGGCCGGCCAATAGCCATCTCTTCCTCTCTGTATTCACCTTGGATCCTCATGAGCTTCCGGGGCCCCTTCCTGACTTCCGGGCCATATGTGGAACCTACAGCCAGGATTTTGTCGGTACCTCACAATACCTTGCGGTAGAGTCTTGCGCTACGGAGAGGCTACCTCTCTGAGGACCCGTCGCATGGCGCCCCGCTTGAGGGGAGAAGCCGAGTGGTCAAGACAAAAAGGCCGTGCCAGTTGGCTTCAGGGGAAAGGGGGCCGGCGGCGCGCGAGCGTCCCAGTAAACTGGGTTGATCTGATGCATCTCGTCAGCCATACGTACGGAGCCTCCCTCTTCCCGGCTACGGAAGGACAAATGGAGCAGCAGTGCATCCGTACGCCGGGGAAAGAAACTAGGAAGATGTGCCTTCGGATGGGCAGAGAAAGGAAGAAAACTTGGGATGTTTCAGAAACGTACGGGCGTCATCACACCCGGCAGCCCGGACCGCCCGGCTCTCCCTGATCATGTGCGTATGCAAGGAGAGTAACCCGAACCCTATGAAGACGGCGTTAATAAAGAAAAAAGCAAACACGGTCGATAGGGACACACGTTCAACGACCTGTTGCCACGGCTGTTCGCTTTCGACCAAAACAGACTGTGCAACGGCGCACTCTTGTGGGAGATTGACTGCCAGCGGCTCCTTGGGGTAGAAATGAGAGGGATCCATCCGTCATCTCATGTTGATTGCCACAATTTCGAAACCCCCCGCAAGCCTTCGGGGTAGGCCGCAAGTTCGAGCTTCCGGGGCTGTAGAAGAGCCTTGTCCTGGCTGTGGTCAGCAACTGAACGACTTGAAATGGAGGGGACTGTCTTGGCAGGACAAGGGCGGTTGTCTGACCGCTGTTCGCCCCGGTTCTTGTTAGAATTCTCGAAGGTTTCGAAAAAGGGGGCCAGGGTACTAGGGTTGACTGGGTGGGGTTTGCGAGAGCTCGAGACTTGGTGTCGGGTGTCGGGTTACGTTGGGGCTACTAGGGGCGGGGGGTGTATGCCTGAAAAATCGACCACTCTGGAGCCGATGGCTCCTAGCGACCTGGAGGGGGTGGGCCCAGCGGGAAGGAGCAAGCGTTTTTGGTAAGGGCGCACTTGATCCCGTGATTTCCAATCAGTTTGTATCTCGGGGAACCATGCCTTGACGATCCGGACGAATTGGATCTTGACCTTTCATTGCCGCAAGCATCGAGCAGCTTTGCAGCGCACCTTCTTAGGGCAGAACCGTTGGTTATCACCAGACGTGACTGTCGTCTCAGTTCTCAGCCCTCGCTACGATGTACTCCTCCGGATTCGGCTCCAGTTCACCCTTGCATCTGTTTTCGTCGTTGCGCCGCGGATGCAACAGATCCAGCATACCCAAGGACGATTCGTACTTTTTACTTTATACTACCAGCGCTCGTCCCGTCTGCAGATGTCGGCCGGACGAAGTCATTGGCTTGTTCGATTTGACTCGACTCTAAGCGAGATGCAAGGTGCAATAATGACGTCCGCCCGATACGAAGACGGTCGTTGTTCCGAAATACAGTAGATCTTGGTCTCAGCTGGAGAGCCAAGGCTGGCAATTGGGCCGCCATATCTTGCCCTGGCGGCTTGCCCGGACTGGGACCTTGCGGGCCTTCAGGTTTGGGCACCTTTAAGCGCCTCCAATCTCGCTGATCTGGCGTTCGCAAGAGACCAGGGCTGTTCCAGATCACCGGGTCCTTTCCTATCAGGCAACGCCGTGCGCCACCGAAAACCTGATCAAGCCCAATCTTCTCGTCTGCAGCCTTGTTTCCCGCCTGCGCCTGCGCCTGCGCCTGCGCCGCGCTGCTGGGGCCGAACCCAGGGAGCTCCCCTTGCCGTCCCAGCCCCGTGGCAGAGTACTACTCATCGTAGTTAAGGGCACCCAGGGCTTCCAAGAACGTCTAATTGCAGCAATCTAGCGATGCCTGCCTGGTCGCCCACTTTCTCCCATGCTGCCGATCCTTTGCGGAACACTCCCACTGCACTGACGACACAGCATGCCATCGCTTGGATCATACCCTTTACTCCCCCGCGACTACGCAGCTGAGTCGACGCTGCACAGCTGGGGTTATTCTCGGAGCCTATAATGACTTGTGGAGAATGGACAGTGTTCCAACAGAGCATTGTGGTTGTGTTAGTGATAGCATTCACTCCCTTTAGTCGCAGTCACCACACGATCTGTCACTGTCACATCTCGCTTGATATTCCTGTCCAAACGGAAGCGCAGGGACTTGCCGCGGCCAACTAGCCTTCAGCTCTACTATGTCACATCCACGAGCGTATCCTAGTCCTGGGATGAACAAGTGAAGCCTAGCATGCACAGGTTCTCTTTCTCTTGTGCCAGCGCATGAGGTTGTGTCGGTAAGTCACATGGACACCATTCAGCTTGTCGTTGACCCTCGTCAAGGCATGTCTGGGATTAGCCCCTGTCAAATATT
Organism: Fusarium devonianum; assembly: GCA_017140155.1. Lineage (NCBI taxonomy): Eukaryota > Fungi > Ascomycota > Sordariomycetes > Hypocreales > Nectriaceae > Fusarium > Fusarium devonianum. The sequence goes on along the minus strand of JADBHU010000075.1, from coordinate 23,412 downwards.
GCGCTGGGCTTGAGCATATTGAGGCCAAGGGTGATGTTTGTTCTCTGCCGTGGAAAATATCACATGAGCTCGCTTCCACTTTAGTCTCGAGACTGTAAGCTTGGCAACACCTTTCATCTGAACGATGCCTTGAATGTTTCTTAACCACCGTTAATAGAAGGCCAAAACTTCACGAAACTTTGTGCCCGGGTGGTAGGGAAGTGACACGCCGCATACCCCATATTGCATATTGCACTTCTTTGACGGGTTCATAAGGTAGTCCGGATGGCCTGGGTGTGAGAAATGTCTTTTGCTCCTCGGTATCAGGAATATGGACAGAGATGGCCGAGCTCATTCTCCGAACCTCCGGTCGAGCATTGACAGTACAAGCTGCGGCTTTTTGCCACTTGGTTAGCGAATGCCCTGTTTTCGCAGGGATCCAAATCTGCCTCGGTCACAGCTTACGTTCCAGAGCATCCGCATCGTTATCGCTCGACAAGCCAGACCTGCCCTTGAGACGACGTCAGCAATATAAGCGAGCTGTCATATAGGATTATCAAGCCAGGGAGGTGTGGCGAGCTGTGTCCATATTCATCAGCCGCAACGATATTTGGTACCAGGATGCCTCGTCAGCTCTCGGGGTTTGGTGCCTCGCGATCGACTCATCATATCCAGCATGCACCCAGCCGACATAAAACCCAAATAGTCAGGGTCTTATTCCGAATCAGCGTGCTCTACCAGGGATATATATTTAGCCACTGGCTGGGCCAGGTTTGTCGAACAATTTGACCACCATCGCATAGTGTGCTCAACGGAGACATGCGCCGCGTCTTGTACTATGGTATGCGCATTCAGAGACTCGACGGATACCTTAGCCGCGCTTTTCATCTTGGCTTAGTTTCCGATATGCCACTTTTCGTGTCGTATACCACGCAGAACTGTTTTCCCAGGTCGTATCATGGATTGCGTTGTAAGCAAGCTGGTCGGTGCATGTCAAGGCTGGACGAAGCCGTGCTGCTTACTGCGGCCAGAGTCAAGATTGCACCTCCATGTTGCGTTATGAGGGTATCATCCAAGAATGCAACTCGCTCCATCGAGCCAGCGCTTGCAAATGCCTGCCCATTCAGAGCAAATCGGCATGAGCTGGGCTGTCTGCAGCCATCTCTAAAGGCAACCATCGTTAACAGCCAAGCTGCCTATCGCCCTCGGGGTGGGCTGGTTCACACATGCCCAGTACCACCATCCTTCGTGGGATGCGGGGGCTCAGCATCCTGGTCAACATGGTTTCCTTTGGAGCGGTTCCTAAAGAGTTTCAACCACCTTGTGAGCAAAACAACCTGGTCAGCCATGTGCCTACCGATCCAGCCCTTTGGAGCCTATCGAAGCCAGTTCCCGTTCCCACAGGACACACCCTCTCCCGCTTTATCACCACGTAACCAGGTCCCGGCCCTGTGGCTCGGGAACTGCGCGGTTGAAACAGTTGGAACGCTTTCTAGGCGCGATTCGGCTGGGGCCTCGCGGGCTATCTGGAAGCGATCCCGACCCAGCCCAGCGCTCTCAGTCTTTGTTGCACGACGAAGCAATGAGACGATATTTACATTGCCAACGGGAACGCCCCTCGTGTATTTGATGGTGGTTGCAGCCCTCTGAAACAGCGCAAGCTGCATGGCCGGTGACGCTGTAGTGACGACTATTTCTCAAACTCAATTCAACACGGCCATGTAACCCATGATGGAAGTGAGCAGGCAGCTCGAGGCAGCAGAATTATTCGCAACACCGTGAAACGGGGTTTGTTATCGGCGGTATAATACGATGTCATAAGATCTATGCAGAGCATTTGCTCAAGGCAGTCTCGGAAGGGTTGTCTATCGATCCCAACGCGGCTGAACACCAGGATACATGAGCAAGGGGGGTCCACCTGACTATTGATACAACGCTGCTGTCTACTGTCGCCAACATGGAAGGTCGGGGTACGTCCACGACGTCCTTCGGGAGACACTCTCAAGTCCCATAACTCCTAATAAGTACGGCTAGAGACTGGCCACTGGCTGTTCGTACTATCTCTGAGACCCGATTGTACTGGGGCAAGGAGTTATCGGCCTCTTTGAACCAAACAGATGTATGAGTCCAGTAAGCTGATGTGAGACATGAATGCTGTGTGATGTTCCAAATGATAGTTTTGGACACGCCGTGGCTGCTCAAGCTGGCGTTAGTAATAATCTATGCTGGCGTATGCTGCGTCCAGGCCGGATACTAACGTTTACGGAGCTTTGATTGATGAATAGTCTGACATGAAGAAGAATGGCACCGAACCAACACGATGACTTACCTTGCTTCTAGCACCCATGAGGCAGTTCTCGGTCACCAGTTGCCAAGACTGCTCCTGGGCATGAAGTGCACAGATAATTATCTAGGGTAGGTATCTGAGCTTATTATCGTCATGTTGTGCAATTTCTTGCACAAGTCTAGCATCTTGTCCACTGCGGGCCTCAGTGGAGCTCCTGGCTTGCGTTGAAATGAGAGCATAGCTGAGAAGGGTTCCCTGGGTTCAGTACTGTCGGGCTGCACTTTCAGTGCGTAAAGTAGCTTCTCGTTGATTCATCCTGCTAATGGAGGTTGGAGTTTCGATGGACAGTGCAAGTTGAGAGGATATACGACATGTCGCACGGTATGTTCCGGTAATGGAGCACCCCAGGCACCCACCAGCTCAGCTTTGGGCACCACCGTCCTACTCCAGGTTACGCTGTCGTAGCTTGAATTCTCATCAAGCAAAGCAACGCCTCTGGAACCGACCCGACGAAGCCGCGCTTCACCGTCGTTCAGTAACCAAAAACAGCGCCTTTCCCTCACGGCTGATACCTTTCAACTCCTGCACGAGCCAACCGACCTATACGATGGCAGGCAAGAAGGGCGACAACACCAAGAAGGTTGCGGGCAACGCTCGCAAGGCCGAAGCCGCTGCCCAGAAATCTGCCGCCGAGGACGCCCAGAAGGCAGCAGCTGACGAGGAGAAGTGGCAAAAGGGCGCCAAAAGCAACGCAAAGAAGTGCGCATCAGGAACCTTCAAGGGTTACGATTTCCACCAACAGTGCTGATCATATCGTGCAGGGAGGCCGAAGCAGCCAAAAAGGCCGAGGCCGCCAAGAAGAAGGCCGAGAAGGACGCTCTCCTCGCCGAAGATGACGCCAACACCCCTGCCAAGGGACCCAAGAAGTCCAAGGCCCCAGTGAAGAAGTCGCGCGGCCTCGATCTGTCCCAACTCGACGGCGACAAGCCTTCAGCCCTCAGCGCATCCGGCATCGACAACGCCCTCGACGCTCTGTCTCTGACGGCCAAGGACGACTCCAAGATCGACCGACATCCCGAGCGACGATTCCCTGCCGCGTACGCCAAGTATGAGGAGCAGCGCCTCCAGGAAATGAAGCAGGACGGTAGCGGAGTCGGCCTGCGGCTGGACCAGAGGAAGACCAGGATCAGGAAAGAGTTTGAAAAGCACCCCGATAACCCGTACAACCAGGTGACGGCTCAGTATAACGCCAAGAAGGAGGATCTTGAGGAACTGCGCGACCAGGAGAGGTCCAAGATCGAGAAGCGACTCGGACACTGATCGCAAGCAACTCGACTGCATACGATCATCGCGAGGAGCTATGGTCCGGGGGGGAAAAGGTTGCAATGGAGCATTTACTTGGGAAATAGACGACTGCTGGCCAGTTTCCAGCACTTCATGACAACAAGACAGGGCCTTTGTACAGACTACACTACACACGTTAATGAGCAAACGTATGTTCCATCTAGGTAGACACGCGTCCAGGTGGTCTGATAGGCCTCCTAGGTCGGCAAAAAAGAGGTTTCCTAGACGACACGTAAAAAGTTGTCGCGACTTTATCGACTTCGTCGGGTTAGAACCTTCCATTGTTCCTTGTTACCCCACCAATAACCCCGCCATCAGCGTAATGTCGCGGCAGAATAGGAGACCGCTGCGAACTCCTACACACCGCCCAAACCCCAAGTCTCCGAGCTCGACAAGCTGATGTCAAACATCCTAATATTGGCTTCGCCGCGGATCTCTTATCACCTCGGATCCCCAGCCTCCGTCGAACGAAACACCAGTATGCCCTCTCCCAATATGGCGGCCCTGCCGTCGCTGCGCAAACAGCAGCTTCTCTCCGAGTTGTCCGTACAGAGCTCCCTGTCTGAATGGCAACATGGGCTGGACTAACCGGGAGACCAGCGCCGGACTTAAGCAGGCCTGTCCCGAAGGCATATTCGTTAGTCTCACTCCGGGAGATGCTACCCTTTGGTCTGGCGTCCTCTTTGTTCGCAGAGGTCTGTCCATCACGCCCAGGCCCTCGCGTATCTACTGACTTGGCAGTCTAGGTCCCTACTGCCCTGCAATCCTTCGATTCCAGATATCATTTCCCGACTTGTACCCTCAGCTTCCGCCCCTGGTTACTTTCTCGACCGACATGTTCCATCCCCTCATCACACCTTTGACGACGTACATGTACACAACCGATATCCAAGATAGTGGCACAGTGAGTGCTTCGGACCAGGAGCGATTGCCTCCGGGAGGCTTCAGTCTGCGGCATGGATTCCCTGATTGGTTTGGCCGAGGCAGACGGAGCATGATAGAGACTCGACGGGCTTCAGCCCAGCCAGTATCCAGCCCTGGTCCTGCGGCGAGCAAGGCCACCTCAGCAGCATCCGTAGGGCCACAAGCAGCAGAGCTGCCGGCCTACATGCGAACGGGCAAGAAGACTGTGTCGGCTTATGAGGTGCTACACTATATACGGAGCGCCTTCGACGATGAAGCGGTCCTCGACTCGGTGCCTCTGGCAGCGGCAGGGAACCCAGGAGCTTGGCACGCTTGGAGGACGCATCGACGGGCAGAGGGAAAGCTGGCAGAGGGAAAGCTGGCAGAGGGAAAGCTGGCAGAGGGAAAGCTGGCAGAGGATTCTACCGCTGCTTCAGCAGACAAAGAGGTCGCGACTTCCGAGGAAGCCAAGGAAGAAGCGAAGCCTGCGCCATCTGCCGCCACCGTCAGGCATCCTGGAGAGTGGAATTGGGACGGCGTCTGGGAAGACCGAGTCAAGAAGGGCGTTGCCTCTAGCTTATCAGAACCCGTGCTCTACGGCGGCACGAACACGCCCGATGATCTCGTAAGTCTGAAAACCGCCGATGCTCAAAAACTCGCTTCTGTTCTGACGGCGGGCTAGATCCGGTTCCTCGCCATGGAGGACAACGATGTCGATTCAGTAAAGGAGAACCTCCGCCGGACGCTTAAACAGACAGTGTGATCTGGTCCTCAGTCCAGACCTAGTAGGTTTGCTCTTTTTGTGGCATCCCTGCCTAGGTAGGTCCTCAGCCAACACCACTTTCCCCTTGTTCTGCTCCTTGGGGCTAACGTCGAGCTGCTGCCCTGGAGGAAACGGCGGCGACGATGGGGCACCAAGTCCGTTATTTCCTCGAACAGTGACCTGTACCTTACCTTACCTTACCTGTAATTCTCCGATTTTTATTACTCAAATAGCAAGCACCCCTTTGATACCCCTTGGACTACCTTACTCTCTCTGTCTTGGCACATAGTGTGGTTACTCATCCCATCCATCAAAATCATCAAAACCATCAAAATCCTCATGTTTACTACGGCTCTGGCCTAGCTGCTGTCGCCACATCAGACTATTCTGGAAATTCATTATTCAAACCTCTTTGAGTCTCTGTGCCAAGTATCTTTGTAGTTATTTGTCGAAGCATTCACGTTTGGGTGTCTAGTCGGCAAGTCCATACACGCAGAAGAGAGCAAACGTCAAGACTCTCTGTCATGAGCAAGACAACCTAGAATTACCGAATTCACTCCCACAGAGGCACAGTATAACTGTATCCTGATTATCTGAGTAACCCTGTGCTTAGGGTAAGCGCGGCAGGGGCCAGAATATCAAGGGATCAACTACACATCCGAGTCAAGAGCCCACGGCGATGGCCACAACATATGAGACGCCGCCGAAGAGGGAGTTCTACACGTGCGGACGCAACTTTGTGTCGGAAAAGCCAAGCCCTCTCCGGATTGTGAAGTACGACAATTTGACCAACAGGAGTAGCCGCGACGCGACTAGTCACTCGAAGCATGAAGCCTCTGCAGACAAACAGGACATTCGGAAACGGGAAGCGTCACTGACGGTTCCTAAAAGACGAGGGCTCGACCACAATCGGGAAGCGTTGGGAAAAGAAAACCTAAGGACACACCGTGAGGCACATGTCTCGAGGTTCGAAGATCGTCAAGCCTTGCATGAAGCCAAGAGTTGGGCAGAGGAGGGGAGTCCATCTCAACGCTTAGAAGCCACTCCATCCCCCGAGCTGACAATTAGAAAAACAAGACAAGGACACTTGCTTGAAAGGGATCAGCGCAGCCCAGGAATTGCATCCTCATCGCCGTTCTGCACCTTTCCCGCTACGTACGGGGCCCATCGTCCGGTAAAATCACGTCCTCCGTTATCCAACATCTGTGACGAGGCAGCCCTGTTCGCGGAATTATCTGGGCCCAGAATCCATACTCCAAGCAGGGACAGGCCCTCAGCGTCTTTACTTGGCCCCCCCTCTCCGGTAGAAAGTCTTGCTCCGCTGCGCCAGCCACGATTGGCATATATGTTGGCGCCTCTGGTCATTATCACGCCGCAAGTGGCTTCTCTCGAGGCAGGGTGCCACCGTCTTTGGGCTGCAGTCGAAGTGCATGCCCGGTTCTGGCCTGTTCCCAAGAGGGGATCATTCCCGAGGTCACACTTGAAGCAGTCAAATCTCTACTCAAATCTAGATGATATGTCAGAATACGACCAGCAAGGTAAGCTGGAAAAGGGGATGCCGAGGCCCCATTCTTGGATAATGCAGCGTTGACGAGATCGCCAGGGGACCCATTTGAATTTGACGCCCTTCACGGTTTACGTGTCAAGGTCTTGCCAACCGCAAATTCATCCGTAATACGGATATTGCAAAACCAGACATATCCCAGGTAGTGTAGTACATGGAGATATTTCGGAGTTGAGGACGTCAGCTCATGATTAGAAGGACTCTGCATGCCGGAACGAGCATCCTCCAGCTAGTTCAGATGCAGATCGATACAAGAATCGACATGGGAAAAGAGAAATCAAGACAACACCGAAAGATATCGGAAGACCTCATCGAGGATCTCGAGGCGGAGCTGGGAGACTTCCAGGTGGGGTACATGCTGGTGCGACTTTCATACTGCCACCCGGTGTTTGCTACACTCGGGGATCCCAGCATAGCCAGCGACGGTATGTGCAGCATACAAAGCAAAGTTGAGACAACGGTCACAGCATCCGTGAATCTCCACAACACCATGTCTCGCTGGTCCCCTCCGGCGCCGGCGCCCAATGCATTGCTGCCGCTAGTTGAGAGACACTAGGGTATCAAACGCGCGGAGGCGGCGATGAGACACATTGTGGCTCTCACTTACCTTGCAGGGAAACCATCCGATGCCCACCGAATGACGCGTTCCCCTCTGGAGGAGAATGACGCTCGTGGTCTATTCATTTCAGGATCATCGGGCAAGGCGACGCCACCTCCTATTCCTCTGAGACATGCCAGTCTTCAACGGGATTGCGGTCGGTCTGAGCAACCGAGCACGACGTGGTCCTCGCACCGAGAAGTGAAGCAAACAAGGTCAAGGAACAGTAGCGCAGCATCGGTTTGCATAGCGCCCCAACGCGGGGCGCCGCAAGAGGGTATGGACGGACCACTTCGAACACAAGCACAAGACAACAACGACCTTGGCGCGGAGGTTCAACCTCCAACCACTGCAGGCGGGAAAGTTCATCGAGAAACCTCGACAAGTGGTGCGCTATGGAAGAGGCGGTCTCTCGGCGCCGAGACTCTCAGGGACTTGCTGCCCTTGATGACAGACCTGGCGAGGACTGCTCGAGATCGGGAGACTAGCAGCGGGCCGGTACGGGAAGAAGAGGTCCCAGCGGGGCGAGCATTAGCGACAGCACGAACCAAAGGCAAGAAAGACGCAGGTCGATGGGGATGGGGGGCTTGGTTCTGAAACGGCCCGGAGAGTAGGCGGGGCGGAAAATTCGGGCGGTTCTTTGTGTTGACTATGGAAGAGAAGCTGCATCTACCTTTACTCTAGTTCGTTCTTCCAAGGAATAGAGATCTGGGCACCCTTCCGCGCGACCGTCTTGGCAGCTGCTCGGTTGGCTGCGGTGACAGCAGCCTCTATATCGAAGTCGCCATTCTTGGCCGCTACTACAGCGAGGGCGTAAGACCCGACGAAAGTGTCGCCGGCGGCGGTTGTGTCCACCACTGCCGTCTTGGTAGCGGGAAGCAGCGCACTCTTGCCTTGTTTGTTGACATAGTAGACGCCACGGCCTCCCAAAGTAATGATGACGTTCTGAACTCCTCGTTGGAGGAAGATGGTACCAACACGGTTAAGGCCGTCGAGGTCGTCCAACTCGGATTCGGCACAGCCACCCAGGACAGCCGCCTCAGTCTCATTTACCACGAGATGAGCTAGGCCATCATAGGCCTCTGCGGGCAGGGGCTGGGCGGGAGCCGGGTTGAGAAGGACAGCAACGCCGTCTGCCTTGGCGACCTTCAGGGCTTGGATGACAGTGTCAAAAGGGATTTCAAGCTGCATAATCAAGAGGTCAGGGCGGGGGCCAGGAAGAGCGCCAAAGTCCGAGGGCCGGAGCGAGTGATTGGCCTCAGGAGACAAGATGATGCGGTTCTGGCCAGAGGGCTCATCAACAACGATGATGGCGAGGCCAGACTTCTGGTCTTGGCGAACGGCAACAGCATCTACGGATACGCCGAAGGAGCGGAGGCTGTCAAGAAGCAGGGTGCCGTAGGGATCGGCGCCGACAGCGCCAACCATGGAAACAGTGGCCGAGGGGTTGGTCAGGTCAGCGGCGCGTGAGAGCTTGCCGCAAGCGACGGCCTGGTTGGCGCCCTTGCCGCCGGGGGACGTGGTGAAGTGGTTTGAGGTGAGGGTTTCACCGGGCAAGGGATGGTGTGGGACGTAGGCCACGAGGTCCATGTTCAGAGAGCCCAAGATGGTGATGCGCGGTGAGCTAGCGGGAGACTCCATGATGGGCGATGGGCGGTGGGCTGCAAGACAGATTACAGTGGTCGCGTTGTAGGCTGCAATGCTGGATGAGGTCAACGGATCGGGGAGAGGGGCACGCGGCCTGTCCGTGGTAATTGATGATGCAGAGGGCGTAACTAGCGCAAGATGGAATGCCTGGCCCGATCAGAACCCTGAGGGCTGGATAATTGCTTTTATCGCGATCGCTCGCAGTCTCGTGGGCTCCGTGCAGCGCTGGCCGTCCCTTGAAGGTGTCTCGCTTTTGACTTGATATTGGAGGGTCTCGAATTTGGACAAGGTACCAGCAGTGCGGTGAAGGATTGCAGTCTGGTCGTTGCACCGGGCGGAGGGAGGGGCTTACCTTGGTATGGGTGGGGCCGAAATTAGTAGTCAACTTTAGTAAGGCAAGTACTTACCGTAGGTAGTTAACGTTAGCCTACCTTACATTAGGCTGTACCTAGTCAGCCATCAAGAGAACGCAACCTGTTTGCTTGCTACGCCTTCTTCCGGGGGACGGCACTCGAAAGTTTGGGAATCTCTGTGTAAGGCATAGGGATCTCAGGCTACCTATGCTTCACAAGACAAGAGAAAGACGAACTGCTGTTACTTGCTGTGGCGCTGGGACTGTTAGCCCAGTGGTGCTAACGGAAAATCGCCCTCTGCACAGCTGATCTTGACGCGAGTTTGTCACCTAGCGTCGCCTTCTGCTGCAGCAGACTAGTTCTATGTTTTCTTCCTTGTTTGTTTCTCTTTTCTTTTTCTTCGCGTGCTTCTTATCATCCAGTGGCTGCTCTGGAAGGTTTCACATCGCTGCGAGTCATGTTGCTGATGAGAAACAGTGCACTACCGAAGCTGTGTAACCTGCCCCAGTTCTCTCTGAGCTGAGGGCGTGAGAGAGTGCATAATGTCTTGTTCCTACAGCGCGGGTAGGGCAGAACGAGACGGAGTCAGAATAAGCTCCACTACCATCAGCCAAGTCTTGTTCGACAACCAAAAGGCAACAAAGCCAAAGCCCACACAGGGCGACGCTAAGCCATCCCTTATCATCTGAACCGCTCTGTCGGTGAAGCCTTTTCCACAAACGATCTAGTTGGGGTCTCGGGCAACATCAGCCACGGGCAATATGAATCGGTTCCCCTGAGTGTCCGGCACCGGGCCTTACCTTGGAGCTCACCAGCTAGTACGGAGCCATGTAGTGGCTCAGTTCAAGTACGTACCGGGGTCTTCAGTCTAGCGTCGCTAAGCAACCTTCAACTCAAGTCCAAGCAGCGTATCCACGCGGTCATCGGACTTGGAGAGATGAGCAACATCCTGTCTTGCAGCGCCTTTAACGCGGCAACTAGAGGCTAGGTCGGCGTCCTGCTTTAGCGGCACTCCCATTCCTGGGTCCATGGCTCCCCGTCCAGGCTGTTGGGAGCTCCTGGCGCTAGTGAGACTTGGAAAATATTAGATGTCTTGAATGGGTCTGCGCCGGTCCCTCCAAGCATACAGGGCCTTGCGGCCTGCAATACGGCTACGGCTAGCAAGGATCTGGCTCCAGAGGGTTGGAAGCGACTGTCTTAGCAAGAACAGCCCGCCAATCATTGCCAAATCTCAGTCGCGGGGACAGAAGTAGCTTGTCAAACATCATGACTCCGTCTGTCGGCGAAGTCTGGAAGATTCCTCCCCAGTCTCAGTAAGTCACCAGTACTAGACAGTCTCAGATGACCCACGAGGCCGACTCTGGCTGCATCATGTTGTCGCTAACTGCAACGTCATGGAACAAGAGCGCTTGCCAAGATCCGCCTCTTATCTGTCCGTTCCTGGACCCGGGCCAATTCCATCACGTAACGTCTTCCCTCTGGTCCGATCGGGAGAGCACCAACGTTCAGAATCTTGAAGAAAAGAGAAGCGACAGGTCATATTCTTAACAAGAGCTAAAGCTACATATTTTGTCAGCCAGCGGGTGTGAGCGAATCATACCCCCCAGGACGATCCCGAGCTCTTCATCTCCGCGTCCGAAGCGGCGCCGCGATTCATTCAAGCGCAGGGTTCTCCTCCTCCGATAGATGTGACCAAAGGGCGCTCCAAGACGTCAAAATTCCTCGAGGATACGAAAATTTGTGGCTCTTGCTCACTTGGAGTCGGAACAATGGGGGCACATATTGGATCCTGCCCGGAACTAGTGCCCCCGACTAATGTAGGGCAGGAGGAGAAGCGGGCGGGAACGATGTTAGTTAGAACGCAGGGCCGTCTCAGATCGGTGAAGCCATCTCCATCGATGATCGGGTTCTGGTGCCAGGGATCCAGAGGCATTGCTCTGCCCATATCAAAAAGTCTCCTCCTAAGTCAACTCTCGTCGCCTTTCTCAGTCTGCACTGCGAATTTCTCTTGATGCACCGGAGAGCCCTCACCGTTGACATGGAACCCACATCATCCAAAGCTCTTTGCGAGTTGGCCGTTGGGCTTGCGGTCTTGTTACTGGCCCTGGCTTACTGGCGAACTCAACCTTCACTTCCACTACCACCTGGGCCACCAGCGGAGTTTCTGCTGGGCCACGCACGGCTGATACCGAAGGAGAATACTGCTGCAGTATATGCGAAATGGTCGAGAGAATACAGTAAGTATCGTTCGTCTTGTTTGAAACGGTGGCAAGCCAGGCCTTTGATTCTAACGTCAACAAGACTCTGATATCATCTATGTCAAGTCGCTCGGCCGCTCCATCGTTGTGCTAAACAGTGTGCGAGCGGCTAGAGATGTGCTTGAGAAGAAGGGCGCCAATTTCTGTGACCGTCCCAGATTCACGCTACTTGAAGTGTAAGTGGGAATCCTCCGTTTGCACATTTATCTGAACAGTCCTTCGGACGCTCACACGCGAGTCCCTCCTAGAATGGGCTGGGGCAAGACGTTGACCTTTCTTCCGTTTGGGAAGCGGTGGTTGATGCACAGAAGCTTGCTCCAGACTTCGTTCAGCAACACCAACGTTCGACAGTGGCATACTCTACAGATCACAGAGGCACGACGAACAGTCGGCCAGATAATGCGCAAGCCTCATACGTGGGAGACCTCGCTTCGCCGTCTTGCCGTCGCCATTGTTCTTCAGGTGAGCTACGGAACAGAGGTGCTCAAAGACAACGACCCCTACATCCAGATCGCCAACGACGCCATGTACGCAACTGGCAACGGCGGAGCTCCGGCCAACAGCATTGTCGATCTAGTGCCGCTAGGTAAGGCGAGAAAGCGAACCTAATTTCGCCCCCCCGTGTCTTGGCACCGGTCCCCATAGTTGACATGCTTCTCTGCAGCGCGATATTTGCCCAACTGGGCCGTACGGGACTGGTCTCTTCGATTCGCGAGACAGTGGCGATGGGCTATTCAGAAACTGCATGACGTGCCCTTTGCGGCCGCTCAGGCAGAGCAGCATGTGAGTTTGACTACTGGCGGTGCCTATCGTCACAGGAGGCGCAAAATGACTGGGTCATGGAGCTGACTTTATTGCTGGGCAAGGACGACTGCAGTGCCAACAAGTCGCTGGCGCATCAGCTTCTTGGTCAATACAGGGCCAAACAGGCCCGTGGCGAAGAGCACGAATGGTCCCTCGACGATATCAAGGGCGCAGCGGGCGCGGTTTTCATTGCGGGCGCAGACACGGTAGGCCCAACCTTGAATCGATTGATTTTGATTACTGAGCAGCAGGCTCTCAGACCTGGGCAACATGTGTGATCTTCATCCTCAACATGGTCCTCCATCCCGAAATACAAGCCAAAGCCCGGAGCCAGCTGGACTCGGTCATCGGCCCCGATAGGCTGCCCAGCTTTTCAGACCGGGCTTCCCTGCCGTACATCGAGCATATTGTGCAAGAAGTCTACCGGTGCGCAGTTCTCGTGGAAAAGATTGAGGCAGTTGCTGACATGAACCTATAGATGGTCGCCATTGGCTCCTCTTGGTAAGTCTTGCAGCGTTGCTGTTGGCCCTGCTGGGGTGGTGACCTATGTCCTGCAGCCGATTACTTACACTGGTGACATGCCCCAGGGATCCCCCACAAATCGCTCCAAGACGACATTTATCAGGGCATGTTCATCCCCAAAGGTAATGCGCTCTCGCGGCACCTACTGCTTGTGTGTCTTGGTTAACGTATCCACAGGGTAAGATTGCTCTCCCCCCTGGCACGTATGGCCCATGGATGGGAGTGAGGGTCTGATAAGCTCCCAGAACTGTGGTTTACGCCAACGCCCGTGCCATGGCGCACGACGAGCGGATCTACCGTGCGCCCCACGACTTCAACCCCGATAGATACGAGCCGCTAGCTGATGGTGGAGCGGGCGAGCCTTTCCCCGTTGGGAACTTTGGCTTCGGGCGACGGTACGTTGCTAGCCACGTTGTCGGAACCTGTCGCGATGTTCTGGATGCTCACAGAAACCCTTCTCTCGGGGAACAGAATATGCGTTGGCCGATATCTCGCCGACAACAGCGTCTGGATCACCGTGGCCACCATGCTGGCCACGCTGGAATTCCACAAGCAGACTGGCCCAGACGGCACTCCCATTGAGCCCCGAGTTCAATTTACCAACGGCGGCACCTGGTCTGTCAACTCTCCCCCACCGTCCCCCGCAGACCCCTTTTCGTTGACCTGTCCTCCCGCTGCCCCAAGGAAGGACAGATTACTGACAGTTCCGTCTCCAAAAGCCATCCGGAACACTTTGACTGCGTCATTAGACCAAGAAGCCACAGGGCGTCGGTGCTTATCGGCCATGCCTAGGTACAACCCGAGAACCATGGACAGGGTTATCCAAGCGTTTACTCCTCCCTTAGACTACTATCCCTTCAGGCCAGAGAGTCTACGATAAGTAAGGAAGATGCGGTTGCTGCGCCTTGGCTTGCTTAGTCCACCCACAAGTTACCCCAGGCAGTCTCTTGCAGATTACTTGTTGAAAAAATCAGAAACCAACCCTTTTCTTTTATCGCGGACATCTTCCCCAAGCTGCTCCACGGGCCCAGCCTGTCGTGACACGTCCACCATGAGTTGCTGTAGACTGTAGTCAAGGCATGCGGCCTCCCGTCGTCCCATACTCCCTAATGCTGATATGGCTGTGGAGTCCATTATTCCCGCCTTGTTTATTTGCAACCTGGGTCCATATTGGAAATGGGGTTCGAGCCCACCACAAGATGGCTGCATTTGGGGAGAAAGGCGGTGCGGCTAGTTGAACGACCACTCCTTGCCATGTGGCCGGATCTACCCCAAGACGGGTCCTGCTCTTGGTGGGAACGACCGGCCCCCGACCACCTTAAAACACCGACCGAGCAACAAGCTAATGTGCAAGTGGCCCGTCAAACAAGAAACTCGCAAGATGGCCTTGGACAGCCTCTTCTGGATGCCAGCAGAGTCGGTCTGATCTATAGGTGTAGGCAGTCCATCATTCACCACCTGAGCCGCCGCAGCGTACATCGGCGGATGAAGATGTAAATGCCAACTTTTACCCTGTAATAACGTAGGGCACAGTTTACCAACTGCACACGACCTGTTGTTGGCGCGTTCATTTCATGTTGGTACAGCTGGCGCCGTCATGCCCAGATTAAGCTGCATACATAACGCAGGTATCGTACGGATCGGCCCCTGATTACCTGACCACAACGCATCAGAAACCGAGGAATGCCATGGCGTTTTCAATTCCGCATCATCATTATGCTAGTGGTATGGCCTAGTAAATCGCGCACAATGTCCATGGGGTAGGTTCACCTGACAGATACGATTGTCCCAGATCGGCGGTACAGTGGAGCTTGATTGTGTAAGCCCGTCTGCGGGACAACCAACCAACAAGCGGGGATACTGAGAGTCTTGCCAAGTGTTTGGGTCTCGGGAGACAGGAGTCGGCCGAGGCGGAGATAACGGCTGGTGAACTCTTCGCAACTGCAACTCCGTTAGGGCCTTGTTTCCTTTCTTCTGACCACCATGACCCCCCCTCCCCCAATCACTGGCGGGTGCTGCCGCAAGACCCCAGCGCCGACGGGGCGGACCTAGGGCTGGGGCTTGACGTCGCTGGCCCCATGAGGTGTGAGAGCTTGTCTGACGGTTTGTCTCGAAAGGTGCGATTAACAAAAGTGTCTCGGCGAAAAAAGGACAAGGCAAGCTGCCGAATATACTCCACCCCAGACGCGCCGCGAAGTGGTGTGGACAGGGATGCCCACGCACAATGGCACGTATGAGAGTGGGCGCACATGCATAGAAATTAAAGAGAACAACACTTGAGTCCGCTTTAGTCTTGTTTAATCAGGTGGAGAACGTGCCATGTCTCAGTCTGAAAAGTGGTGGCTCCTTGAGTGTCCTTCTAGCCCCCAACTCCGCAGAACTTTGTGTTGGCTTTAGGGAAAAGGCATCTGTCTGCCAAAAACCCGGGGGGTAACAAACAACGTAGTCCTGTACGATAGTCGGCCTGATGGGACCAGCGCCACTGTTTGCCCTTGCCTTGGTAGGATCGATTGTTAAGGTCCACACGGCCAAAGCGGGAAGCCGGACCGCAGCGCCCTGCGACATGAGCCAAGGTCAATTTAGTGACGATCATTGCGAGAGGTTGGCCCTGTTCGCTAGGGCCGAACCGCATGCAAGGAGAGAGCCGGGGCGGCTTTGTTTGCCTGTCTCGGCGTCGGCGGAGGGTGTTTGGGTGTGAATCGACGGGATTCCCGCCGGTCAACGTCACTCGTCTATAGAACCCAGAGAGTGTTTATACCAAAGCACCTTTCTCTAGCGTAATGTGAGGCGAGCTTGGCCTCAGAAAATAGTCGAGGGACAGGTGGCTCCAGAAGGTGGACTTCTTCCCCGGTAGTTCTGAGTCGCCAAGATGCACGATAGAAAACAATGGTCCATAACGACTCCATAAGTCAGTAAGGAACTGAGTACACCACGGCGGCTTCAAATCCGATTGCCTTTTTGAGCCGACTCCCGAGAGTCGATGGACCGTGGCTTGCGATTCAAAGCAATATTTGGCGTCGCAAGAATAGATCAATGAATCAGTGCAGGAATGATAGATAGCGGCGGAAGAAGAAATCTACCCACAGGCTCGGGTTCCAAGGCCCAACAGACCCTGGCAGAATGCTTTGGTGCTCTTGTTCCTGGCTTTCGAATGGTGTTGAAAAGCTGGAGACCATACTATATCCCCAGCCCATATAATGAAATCCGAATCCCTCGATGATCATTCATTGCCATCAAAGTATTCGTCAATATCATGTATTCGAACCCTTCTGTCAGAGGCCTTGCAATGCAGGTTGACAACGACCTGGAAGCCAACAATAGGCCCCTCCCATCCAATCCGACCAGGAGCAGTAGTCACGATACTCATGCCGATGTCGAGACTGTAGCTTCTGCAAAGCGGGTGGCAGGCACTCCTCTGAGATGGTATCGAAAACTGGTCGGTGCTGGTGTTGAAGAGAACGGGATCCAGCCAGTGCCACCTGAAGAACGGACCCAAACAGAGTACAATAATCTGTTCACAGTCTTCTTCACATGTTTGCTTTGCGTTCTACCGTCCGTTACCCGAATGCATCTTGGCCGGTCATACATCGTCCGCTGACAAAACTTAGGTTGCCGACAGGCGCCCTCGGCACCGCTGTATATGGCCTTGGACTTCGCGACGTCTCTCTGGTAATCGTCTTCTTCAATATCGTGACGTGCATTCCGCCGGCGTTTATAGCGATCGGAGGTTACCAGACTGGGATGCGGCAGATGGTGCAGGCTCGATATGCTTTTGGGTATGACTCGATCACTTTGTTCCACCCCGGGGGCGGATCGCTGACAATTTGACCATCATTGCAGGCTCTATCTCGGAATCATCCCACTTCTGCTAAATGCAGCAACGGTGACGGGATTCACACTCGTCGGATCGATCGTTGGCGGGCAGGCCATCGCAGCCGTGAACGAGAAGGCCGGCATTAGTGTGAATGTCGGCATCGGCATTGTCTGCGCAGTGAGTTCCATGACGGCATTACTGGGATATCGAGCCATCCATGTTTGGCAACGATGGCAATGGATCCCGAATCTGATTGGTATCGCCATCGCTGTTGCTTGTGGAGGTAAGCAGCTTGTGCACCAGGCCGACCACGAACCGGCAACCGTCAAGAGTGTCATTGGATACGGAAGTTTGATGGCCGGTTACTTCATGACGTTTGGTGGAACTGCCTCTGATTTCACAACGTACCATGATCCTAAGGCATCAAAGTAAGTGCCTTGAAAGTTATGATCCAATCTCCAGAGAAAGACTGGGCTGACAAACGTACCAGACGCAAAGTATTCACATATGTGTACCTTGGCTTGTTGATCCCTTCGACGCCTCTGCTCATTCTTGGAGCGGCCATAGGCGGCGCAATTCCCAACGTCGACTCGTGGCAGAGAGCATGGGACGTTTACGGCATTGGGGGCGTATTGGCCGAAATGCTTGAACCGGCCGGCGGCTTCGGCAAGTTTGTTCTCGTCGTCCTCGCATTGAGCGGCATTGGCAATATGGTATTGTCCAACTATTCGGTCGGCCTGTGTCTGCAGATGCTCCTCCCCGTCTTCGTCAAGGTGCCACGCTACGTCTTCATATTCGTCACAGTGGCCATTACAATTCCAATGGCCGTCTACGCCGCAGCTCAGTGGACGGCCTCTCTGGAGAACTTTCTGTCCGTCATCGGATACTGGGCTGGATGTTTCGATGCCGTTGTCATAGAAGAGCTCGTGGTGTTCCGTAGGGGAGATTATAGCCTATATGACCCGAGGATATGGAACAAAGGACAAAGCCTTCCCAAAGGTTTGGCAGCCGTCGGTGCGTCGCTGGTCAGCCTGGTATTGGTTATACCGTCAATGGACACACCCTGGTTCACTGGACCCATCGGAGCAAGAATTGGAGATATCGGATTCGAGTCGGCCTTTATCGTCACCGGGCTTGTATACTACCCGTTGCGCAGCTTGGAAATCAGGTGGACCGGTCGTTTATGAGGCGTTCGACTAGAGACAGGTTTGATTATCGAGCATCGAGAGTCGGACATCGGTTTGTCGGGGAGTAGGTCACTGTTTGTTTGTTTGTTTATTCGGAGGAGCATCATCAATGTAGAGAGATACTTGTGAGGAAAATTGGGTAGGGCACCGCATCCATTTATGTTGATCTTCGATAACTGGGGGTTCGGGAATGTCATCAATCTGAAGTGTAGGGAATGGGAAAGGAAAGAGCGCTATCAATGAAAGATGTCGAAAATTCCGTGGAGCCAACGGAGCGGCAGGGGCCAGAGCTACTTATTTATAAGGCGATGTTATGGGTACTAGGTAGCTTCCCACATAACACAACGTCTTCACCAAAGGGATGCCACGATACATCCGATAGTCGTGCGGCTGGGACCGGAACACCTTGAGGATCTTTGACACTGTCTGGGGATACGACAACGCCCCCTTGACCGAGCCAAGTAGGTGCTATGGTGACGATGACCGAGTCGACCAGCTCATGGAACACTGGATTCAGCAACGAGTTGATGATCTGGCCACCCCCTTCGACCATGACGCTTGTCAGGCTTTCGCGGAGCAGCGCGTCGAACATTGCGCGCCAATCAAAGCGCATGCGACCATTGGGGCCTGAGGGCGTGGGTGGAACATGAACATACTTGCCGCCGTGTTGCTCGAGCAGTGCGACATTCGCGGCAGGCAAGCTCTGGGCATCCACCCCGGTCAAGACAAAGGGCGCTAGACCATTGCCGAGACGGGCAACCTCGAGAACCTTATCCGTGGGGTCGGGTGTCCAGCGCAGATGGGGGTCGATGATGATGGGACGGGGCTGGCTGGCGGCACCAGCGATGCGGCAGTTGAGAGCAGGTGAGTCGGCCAAGAGGGTGGAGACGCCGATGAGGATGGCGGCATGCCGCGAACGGAGATAGTGGGTCATGGCTTTGGAGCCAGGCCCAGAGAGTCGGGTGCGGACACCGGGTGCTAGAGACAGCGACGAGTCAAGCGAAGTTGCGAAGGTAAGCGTCACGAAGGGTCGCGAGGGTGAGGGCGAGGCTTCGGGTTGCGCTGGCGGGGGCAGACGAGGCTCGAGGAAGGCCGCAGAAGATGCGGGGAATGTGAGCAACTCGGACATGGCTTGCGGTGCCTATGCCTCTTGATTATTTGGCAAGGAAGGGAAGTGTGAAAGAGGAAAGGCGAGAAGATGGGGACAGCTACGCCGAAGTCCAATTGATGGGGACCTGAAGCCAGGGATGGGGCCGGGAGGCTACGAGGCGTCAAAAGGAGATGCCGTCGGCAACTACGTAATAGTAGTAGTAGTTGGGCGGTGCGAGACTGCAAAACGCGCTGCAGGACGCGAGTGGGACCGAATGAATATCGGATGGCGGAAGATGACTTTCTTTAGGGAAAGATGCAGCCGAGGCTGAGGTAGCTTCCAAATGGTTGAATAGCACGAAGTAGGAGAAGATGTTCTGCGTGAAAATTGGCTGAGATGAAGTTGAAATTGACTTTCCTCCCAGGCCAACAACCTGCCCATAGAAGTGGTCGGCTGGCTGTCTACCAGGTACAGGGGGGCGGGTACGTTTTCTTGGCACAGTTCCTCCCTGCGCAAGCGCCCGTTTTGTCGGAAAGTCTACTTTATTAGTTAGTTGCCCCTACCTTAGGGTAGTAGTTTACCATGCCCATGGGTCCAGCGGCAACCCCTTGGAAGTAAAGTAGGGTCGGATAAATAAATCAGAATAGGCCCTCTCTTGAGGAAACAATACGAGAATCTGAGAATCAGCGCCAATCAGCACCCGACCGAGTGTAATAAACACTTCTGTTTGACTGATGGAACAATGAATGAAATTCCAAGATTTGGGCAAGGAAGCCACTCAAACTCAAGGTACTTGTAGCTGTGTGCCAGAGGTGGGTCCAAGCTTCATGTCCGCCCGCTGCTGCTGTCAGCGTAGCGGGGGACAAGCTGAGCCAGGCTTGCAGTAAAAGAAACCTTGCAATTGACCCCTGGAAGATAATCACACAGTCCTGGGCCCTTGAAAGAAGTGAACATTGAGAGATCTGCTGTTCATGGTACTGCATTTCATACGGCAGAACATCTTGCCGCTAGCCTGTGTCGAGGTGATCTGCGTCCTTTGCGCCCGTGCTGTCTGCAACGCTGGCCCCTGTCGCCTTACGTTTGAAGCGAAAGAACATCCATGTATGCTGCAGTATGAGACTCGGGCACTCAATCAATGTAGGCCAGTCCCTGTTATCTTTTCTGCTGATTTCAAGTTTTTCAATCCCAATGATGCACTGATTGCGATCTGGTCCCGCGGAGCTGGCAACGACGACACGGAGCTTCACCATAAATCCAGCGTCGAATGAACGCTTTGGACGTGTGTATATGAAGGGGCCTTTACTTGCGAACGTAGATTATACCACGAATGCTATACTACTGCTAGTTTCCAGGTGACTGGCTTTTGAGTCTGGTTATGCCAATATTTCTTTCTGCTGGTCAGATTACCGAAACGATTGACTTCGCACAGCCTGTGACAGTGAAGCGACTTGAGGACCAGGCCAACCAACTGCTTTCCCTACAAGCTCCACTCCGAAATCTAAAGCTTGAGTTGATGTAGGTGGTGCTAGATCTTCCGCTTATAATTCTTGAGTATGCCCTGAGCCGTTGTCATTGATCTTCGGGCTCCACAGGTGGACCGGTCGGTACGTGGATCTTGTCTCAGACCGTGACCCGGAGCTGTGGTACAGCATCAAGCAGGGGATTTTTGACGACCTAGGTTAGTTCCAAGGGAGATGATGCTGCATGCTGCAGTGGTGTTGTGTAACATTGACTACCTGAGACAGGCACAGACACCAAAGGAACATGGACCAAAGTTTGTCCACCCATGAGCACTCGACACGCAGCAATCTTGGCAGTCATCTTCCAAGTCGCATGAATATAATAATCTGCAGCAATTGTGGGATATATGGTAGGTTAGATACCCAGTAAAGTTTGATTTACTCGGTAGGCCTTAGTTGGATTTCGCAAGTTGTTGAAGCTAGTAGATAAGCATAGGAGCCAGCTTCCAAAACCTACGTCTGGAATCATCCCGATCCTAGGATGGACCAGATGAACGCCTACCACAGAATTTGCGTAACTGTGTATCAAAAAAGTTGTTCATCGTACTCTTGGTCTATTTTGGTGACCGTATTGTAGACGTAATGTTTCGTTCTTTCGCGCTCCTACCTTAGTTGTCGCAGTGTCTTACATTCCAGCATCGACAGAGATGCTTCTAAGGTGGAGCAGGTCGACAGCTTAATTACTGTTTCCAATCATCTGGAAGATACCAAACTTAGTAGCCCGGAGACGAGGGGAGAGGCGAGGAAGCACAAGTGCCTTCCGTATTCGCTCCGCGCCTCGCCCTTTGGGTCACTTCATCAAAGAACAAGTTCATACGTACTTCGTAAGGCATGATACCTTATTTACAAGCTCCCTCATGTAAATGATCTAGTGCAGGATCCGCAATAATGCTCCATAGGTATGACTGCAGCCTGAGATCGAACCTCGACGGTTTCTTGCAGATATCCCCTTTGCAAATAATTGTAGAGGTGAGGCGCTGGGTTGATACCTCTCTCAACGTTTGCTTTCACCCCAGGAGCACTCATCCATTCTATTCCCCACGCACTTTAGTAACGTATTTCAGTGCGGTTGTGTCTCGGGTGGCTACCTTATCGTTGATCAGAACGTCACTAGCTCACCGAAGGACGAGGAGATGGGGGTAGAGAAGCCCTACCACTTCCACGTTAACTTGACTGTATTGCTTCACTGTAGTAAATATAATTCAATAACATGGCACGTGTATGAAGCATGGAGATATGCATAGAGATGTATGTTTTCAGAGAGCCCTAGAATCAACTTTTCTTATACAATGGATTTCCATCGTCATCAAACTCCGCCCACTGAAAGAAGCCGCAGTTGTCTTTTCCAGGCACGTTGTTGGCATAGCACATCCAAAAGTATCTTCCAAAGTTCTCCTTCTTCTTGGTCACCACCCGGAGTACGCACGGGATATTGCATGGACATCGTGGGGTGAATCGTGGGTGCATGTTGGCACGGTAGTCTCGATAAGTGACATTGATGCGAGTTGTGCCCGCAATAGGATGAGGATCGATCGAAAGTGCGGGAGCGATGCAGTGCTTCCACTGTTCTTGCATCTCGGCGTGCATGACCAACAGCGAATTGTGAGGGAGATGGATAGATATCTGACCCTCGGCATCGGGATCTTCGACGGGGTTGTTCTCGTTATCCCTGGGTACTATCCGGCGGACTCGAAACTCACGAGCGACACCGAGAGAGATGGACCCGATGACAGCGTGGGGGCCTAGATAAGTGAGTTGATCGCTATGCCAGCCCACACTTTCTTGCGCACGGCTGTAGGAGTTTACGAAAGCCGAGTTTGGGATCCATGGCTTTGGCGACTGATATTTCAGCTTCTTGCCGCCTGGGTAACAAGTCTTGATTCGCTTCTGAATCTCGGCGTTGACAGCTTCTTGAACCTTGGGTTTAACATTGACGAGTTGCGGTGTAATCCGCCGTACATCCTAGACATCGATAAATTAAATCTGGATAAGACACGTTGGGCAGTGGTAGAGTTACTGTAAGTTTACCGCCATTGTAGTGGTAGTCCGTCTTCTGCTGTTGAATATCATCGTAACTTTCGACGTAGAAGCTTGAGGTATGTGGACTGGAGACCACGCTCTCAAATAGTTGAAATGTAATTCTCTGGTAAGACTTTGCTTCTTCCAGCAACTCCTTCAGCAGCTCGCAGGCATCCTCAGCGGGTAGGAAGTTGTGGATGATGGTGCATGGTGTATGCTCCGCAACATCCTCTGGGTCGTACAAGTGCAGTGTGCTGCCCTTTTTTGATCTGAGCTTCTTCTTTACCGGGGAACTGATTCTAGAGCCAGGGCTATTCGACGATGCATACTGTTTCAGAGACTGCTGATATCCAATAGCTTGACAGCGTTTCTTCAGAGGGGGTTGCACTTTGAGCGAAGCAGATGCCTCGGATACAGAGCCATCGTGGGCTAAGAGAATATCGAGTAAAGCTTCCTGGTCAATATCCGGGTGTAAAGATGACAGCAAAGCCAGCTTGATTTCGGTTGGCTCCTCTGGTTCGGCGTTGTCGCATGGAGATTCAGTGGATGACTTCCGTTTGGGGTGTGTCAAGAAGGATCTCATAGTCTCAACAAGGTGCTAATGAGCTTATGAAACGTAGGGACCATCAGATTGAAGGGGAAGGATGTCAGCAGAACAACATTGTATGATATTCGCAATGAACGTGGATTTGGTGCTCCGCTTGTCAGTTCGAAAGCAACAAGGGCGTACTGGCGATGGGATATTACCCGTTGGATCATG